>CM059786.1:25278428-25485928 GCA_030435695.1 Brachymystax lenok tsinlingensis
ATTATTCTAAGATGTAGATAATAGTAAAAATAAAGGAAAACCCTGGAATTAGTAGGTGTGTCCAAACTTTTGACTGGTAATGTATAGTATATGTACGTACATACTATAACTAGGAATAAAGTAACTAGTCAACAGTAGCAGCAGCATATATGTAAAAAAAAGTTCAATAGTTAACCAATAGCTACCCGGAATAACTATTTAGCAGTCTTATGGCTTGGGGGTAGAAGCTGAGTCCTGTTGGTTCCAGACTTGGTGCATCAGTACCGTTTGCCGTCCGGTAGCAGAGAGAACAGCCTATGACTTAGGTGGCTGGAGTATTTTAAAATTCTGTTGGTTTAGACTTACTATGTGTGGGGCCAGCTGGGTATACTGTTCACTGTATGTATGTGTACTGCATGTGTGTTGCTGGTTGTGTGGTCAAATAGCTGTATGTGTGTGTTCAGTTGGGCATGTGTAGTTTTGTGTGTGTGTGTGGTCAGTTAGGAATGTGTAACTTAATGTGAGTATGTGTTAATTTGAGATGTGTGTGTGTGTACTGAAGTCTTCACCTGCTGAAATCTTTCTCAGTCTCCAGTGCTTCTTCTCCGTGGCCTATAAGCAGGAGGTGATGCTCATCTATGTCCAGAGCCATGATTTTCTCAAACAGAGCATGGAACACACACACAAGACAGAGGTGAATGTCCATCCACTACACACCCACCCACACGCCAGAAAGGGAACACAAGGCTTCCTACAGGTCCCATTGAAAAGCCTTCAGTGTTGGATGGTAGACTTTATATTGGGGCTAGTTCAGCATAATAATGATATACCACCACAGTATGACAAATATAAATGGGGGAGTGAAATAGGTAGGAACCAAAATGTTGGAAATGCAGACATTTCATAAATATCTTCAGTTATGTTAGAAGCTCCCCGCTGCCGGCTGGCTATCGTAGTAGTAAAATACAGTTAAATTACTTTTTGATTAAATATTGAGACGAGGAGACTGGGGCACAGGGGAGCAACACTTGTAATTTTCCCTCTGTGATTATAGGTTGGGTTTCTCAGTGAATAATGGCACCATTTTGGGGCAGATTAGTGAATTCCTCCAGCAACTCTGCTTCCTAAAATATGATCAATCAAGACCCCATTCAGAAAACGCTTCCAACGTGATATTTGTAGTACTATATGGGCCATATCTATGGACATAGGGGCCAAGTATTATCCAGGAGTTACATGACTATGACTGATGGTTTCCGTAAACAGTAAATTAACATTGGCTTCATCCAGGTGTTTCCTACCTGGTTGGGGGGTGTGACTATGAGGGTTCTCTGCTCAGGGAAGTTGTGGTAGAGATTAGAGATGTCTTCAGTCTTTCCAGTCCCTGGTGGACCCACCACCTAGAGAGAGTGAGTGAGGGAGGAGGGATAGAGAGAGAAAGTACAAGGAGGAGAAATTAAGGTTGGTTAGAATACAGAAAAGGCCCCTGCCTTCGGAGAGCACAGTAGTTCTGACAAGCAGGCCATGTGCCCGTCACACATACACAATGTGTGTTTCCCCCTCAGTGCATCAGACCGGACCTGTGTGTGTGTGTGTGTGTGTGTGTGTGTGTGTGTGTGTGTGTGTGTAGGTCTGAGGTGAACTGCTTGGCATGCAAGGACACAGATAAACACAGAGAGAACAAATACTTGACCTTCATTGGGTCTAGTTAAGGCTGTAGAGGTCATTGGGTCTAGTTAAGGCTGTATAGGTCATTGGGTCTAGTTAAGGCCGTAGGGGTCATTGGGACTTGTCTAGAAAAAACACCACTACACAAGTTGGAGAGACTCAAACTATTTTTATTTCCATTTTCATCAGGGCTTTCCAGGGCAGAAGGTGCTCACAGACTAGTGGAGGCTAAAACTGGGAATGGAGTTTACTTGATGGTATATTCATTTAGCCATGTCACACTTCAGGTAAGTCACATAAAAGCCAGTCCACATTATACACTAGAGACCCAAACACAGAATAACACCTATAAACAGCTCAAGATGATAGGAGAAGCCTGGGACTGAGAGGCTGCCTTGGCTGCTAACGATTGTCCCGACACATGCCAGTGAGTGGTGTGTGTGTGTGTGTGTGTGTGTGTGTGTGTGTGTGTGTGTGTGTGTGTGTGTGTGTGTGTGTGTGTGTGTGTGTGTGTGTGTGTGTGTGTGTGTGTGTGTGTGTGTGTGTGTGTGTGGAGTTGTTTTACGACTGTGCTGATAGCCATGCTACCATATTTACTCCCCAGCAGTCACCTAATAAATAAGACAGATCCCTCTGCCAGCTACAAGTTACCAGGCCAGGAATGAGCTTCATCAAAGCAAGACAGGAGTGTGTGTGTTAGTGAATGTGCGTTTCTGTAGAGGAGACGCTGTGTGTGTGAGTTTGCAAGGCAGCTGTGTGTGTGTTAGTGAATGTGTGTGTTTCTGTTGTTGAGAGGCTATGTGTTTGTGAGGCATCTGTGTGTGTGTGTGTTACTGAATGTGTGAATTTCTGTGGTTGAGAGGCTGTGTGTTTGCGAGGCAGCTGTGTGTGTGTGTGTGTTTCTGTGGATGAGAGGCTGTGTGTTTGCGAGGCAGCTGTGTGTGTGTGTGTGTGTGTTTCTGTGAATGATAGGATGTGTGTTTGCGAGGCAGCTGTGTGTGTGTGTTTCTGTGGATGAGAGGCTGTGTGTTTGCGAGGCAGCTGTGTGTGTGTGTGTGTTTCTGTGGATGAGAGGCTGTGTGTTTGCGAGGCAGCTGTGTGTGTGTGTGTGTGTGTTTCTGTGAATGATAGGATGTGTGTTTGCGAGGCAGCTGTGTGTGTGTGTTTCTGTGGATGAGAGGCTGTGTGTTTGCAAGGCAGCTGTGTATGTGTGTGTGTGTCTGTGTGTTTCTGTGGATGAGAGGCTGTGTGTTTGCGAGGCACCTGTGTATGTGTGTGTTACTGAACGTGTGAATTTCTGTGGATGAGAGGCTGTGTGTTTGCGAGGCAGCTGTGTGTGTGCGCTCCATTGTCACCATTTAATTTAGTGGAGGGCCTTTCAGGGCAGTAATTCACTAAGAGGGCCTGACTGAGATCTGCAGGAGTGAGAAGGAATGGAACGCTAAATAACTCCACATTACTAGTGTCTGGCGGAAGGTCCTAGCCAGTCCCCTGCGTCAGGAAGTGCGGTTACAAATCCTCAGCTCTTCAAGAAGCCAGAGCCAATAATACACCTGTCATAGGTAGCCAACAACCCACTCTGGGCTATGAGTGATTGAAAAGTACAGTTTAACTAACGAGCCAATTTATAGGAGACTTCAGCTAGGAGACTTCCACTTTTTTATATATTTTTTTAGCCAAAATCTTTTTGCCAGACAAGATGTTTGATCTTGACCATATCTTAAATTATGAAAATCAATATCATCAATGGTTCTATGACCAGTATGAGTTCAGTTTATTGTATTAGCATAAAATGGCCTCAATCTGAGTTGGTCTAAACTGGATGGTATTTCTGTTCAAACACACAAAGTTATCACTCATGGTTAGAGGGTTGACGGGGAAAAAATAGATAGTTAGATATTGCGATATTCTTTTGGACGATATTTCTATACTTTGACTCCAAGTATCAATTTGTATTTGTTTTTATTTTTGCTAGGTAGTGTTAGTCGGCTGTACCTGCGCCAGAACTACAGTATTTTTCATCATTTAGTTTGTTCTCCATCTTGTTTTTAAATAGTGAGCCAACATGTTTTCAGCACTTTTATGACTGATTTTTGACTGATCAAAACACATTTTCTCATTCTCTCATGCAGCAGACATATAGTGAGAAATATGTTTGGAACATCAATTTACAATACAATTGCAGTAGCGATTTGCAATACATATAGAATTGTGAAAATACCAATACATATCGGCACCAAATATTGTGATAATATTGTATCATGAGGTCCCTAGCTATTCAAAGCTCTGTGGTGATGTGTTTTGAAACGCTCATGAACAATGTTTCAGTCAAGGGACTCAGAGGAGTAGTTGTTCCTAACAGGATTTCAATATCAAATGGCAGCTGAAGTATCTAAATTACCATCAGATGAATGCACATTTTTATTATTTTTTTTACATTTAATTTCTGTTCCGTTATGATTGGTATAATTAAGATAAACAAACCTAATATGTTTTGATCTAGTTTTCTACATGGCTAAAATGTCAGGAAATAACCTAACCAAACAGAACCACTAAAACATTACACCTCAATCAGCGCAAATCCCCAGAGCTCATGCTAACATAGCAAATCAAGACACACCAACCTGAATAAATAGGGATCCGTGTAAAATGTCCCTGACAGAAATATCTACATTTTAGAGCACTGCGTTTAATGGAGCGGAGGTTGTACACTAGCTGGGCCTTTGGAGGTGGCTAAATTTGGTGCAGGCAGGCATGTTAGTGGTGGAAACACGCAGGCCCTGAGAGGTTTAACAAATGTGGGTGAGACTTGACTGGCTATAGAGGGAGAGAACAAGGTCTTGACCTCTGTGCGGTGCCAAATTTGCCCAAAAACTGCAAGGGCTCCTGACCCCTACTGGTTGACCCGGGAACCAGGACTTTGAACTTTAACCTTTGACCCTCACTGTTTGGGCTGGTTGTAGGGGTAGAGCCCCCGGTTGGGTATGACATGAGGCTCCACTATAAGCATTTTATCCTCTTCCTTTTTCTCCTCCTCTTCCTCCGAGTCTGCCTTCTTCCTCTTGCCTTTGTCAGCCCTGTTCTGCACAGGGAACTTGATTCTTGGGTGGGAAAAGAGCAGAAGGTTGAAAGATATGTTTCAGTTGGACCACATCAGAAAGACAACACCCCCAGAAGAATGAACCCAACCCTACTCCATCTGAACCTTGACCTCTAAACTGAAGGGGGGTATCAGCAACTCGGTATCAGCAACTTGTTTGCACATTGTCCTCTGTGACCTTGACGGTGTAACAAGGAAAACAGGACCTCAGGTGGTCTACGGACAGGAATGTGTCATTGAAGTCCAGGGAGGATTGGGCATCTTGGCAGAGCCTGGGTCACCGTAGCCCAAGATGATGCCATGGAGCCATTCTGGGACCACACTCTCAGTGTTCATCAGGTTCCTAAACGTCTCCTGGACAGCCTGGGGGACAAAACAAGGGGTGGACAAAAAGATCAGATATCGAAATGGTTAATATGTACCAAAATCTGATCAAATGTGAAAAGAGGGACTTGCCTACATGTCAATCACATTTTAATGAGTGTTTAACTATGTGATATCCTGTGTGTCAAATACTTGAGCAACATCTTCCTTTCATTTAATTTGGTGAAATGTAAAACAAAACATATTTCCTGAAGACCTATCAAAGCATTGATGTAATTTTGAAATGACAGTAATGAGCTTGTGTTAGGACTGCACAATATGGGCAAAACATCTAATTGTGTTTTTTTACTGCAATTGCGATATTTGCAATATTTTCAGACCACTTGGGTGATCTGTGGAATAGCCTAGTGGTTAGAGTGTTGGACTAGTAACCGAAAGGCTGCAAGTTCAAATCCCTGAGCTGACAAGGTACAAATCTGTCGTTCTGCCCCTAAAATAAAAATAACAACTGATTAAAAAGCCAGGGAGGAAATGGTTGTGACAGGGTAGGAACCAAAATGTTGGTCTGTGTTTCCTGGGGCACAATAGCTAGAATTGAATAGATGTTATATTAGGACAACGAATATGCTTAGTTATTCCTCTCTGATTCAGAACATGCCATAGTACAAACATGATGATATATACAGTGCATTTTGGAAAGTATTCAGACCCCTTGACTTTTTCCACATTTTGTTACGTTACAGCCTTATTTTAAAATGGATTCAATTAATTTTTCCCCCCTTATTAACCTACACAGTTTGCTAGCCAGATTTGCCCTCTCAGCTAGTTAGCATTAGTGGCTAATGCAAACATTTTTGGACATGTGCAGCTTTCTAAGACTAACAAGCATTTTGCAGATAGCAAGATAAAATAATAGTATAATAAAGAAAACATGGATTTATATTGGGAAGCAAAGTGGAAAGTAGAATCGTTCTTGTTTACAGTTGACTGTACATGCATTGTATGCAGAGTGAATTTACAGTGATAACCGCTGCCATGCTTGAATGAGTGACAGGGGGACGGGACTTGGTGTGTGTGGTGAAGCAGCCTTTAGGAGAGAGGGAGAGAGACGGCAAGAGGAGTAAACTATGAAAACGGATGTTACACATGTTTTAAAACATTGCGAAAATATGGATCTCTTGCGATATGGATATTTAACATACAGCGAATATACAAAACATTAGTAACACCTGCTCTTTCCATGACAGACTGACAAGGTGAAAGCTATGATCCCTTACTGATGTCACTTGCTTAATCCACTTCAAGTCAGTATAGATGAAGGGGAGGAGACAGGTTAAATAAGGATTTTTAAGCTTTGAGACAATTGAGACATGGATTGTGTGTGTGTGCCATTCAGAGGGTGAATGGGAAAAACAAAAGATGCCTTTGAACGGGGTATGGTAGTAGGTGCCAGGTGCACCAGTTTGAGTGTGTCAAGAATGCTGCGGGGGTTTTTCCAGTCTCAACAGTTTCCCGTGTGTATCAAGAATGGTCCACCAACCAAGGGACATCTAGCCAACATGACAACTGTGGGAAGCATTGGAGTCAACCTTGTGGAATGCTTACGACACCTTGTAGAGTCCACGCCCTGATGAATTGAGGCTTTTCTGTAAGCAAAAAGGGGGTGCAACTCAATATTTGGAAAGTGTTCCTAATGTTTTGTACACTCAATGTATATGTTTTGTACACTCAACACAATTCCAATGTACATTCAATAAATCGTGCAGCCCTAGCTTGTTTGCACATCAAATCGACGGCAAGGGTCTGAAATTACACTCAACATGTAAAACACACATTCTTTCACATTCTTTTTAAAGGGGTTAAAACACTGAGAAACAAAAAAATAAAACCAAGATAGTTAGCGGCTACATTTGAATTTCCAAGATAAGTGGCACTCTTAGCCATCTCTGCCAGCAGCAGCCTCCTCCGGCATGCCTCCAAAGATGGAGGCCTAGAGAGACGAAGGGAAGGTCACCCTCAGCCACAAGGGCCTCTGTCTGGGGTCAGTGGGGGGATCAGGGGCCTTGAGCTGGTGATAATCCTGGATCACCCCAAGGCTCTCAGCTCCCAGACCCAGCGGGACCAGTCAGTGATTGATCACCCAGGGGTGGGGTGGAGTAGGAAAAATCAAGGCCTGGGGGCTGTGCTCAAATAAAGGGAGGAATGAGGGAAGGGAAAGAGGGAGGAAGCAAAGGATGGGTGGAAGGTAGTATGAAAAGGAAGAAGGGATGGAGGTAGGGATATAGAGAGAGGGAGTGTAAATACCAAACTGGGTCATGTTTAATGTGCAGTAATACAGTCCTCCCCACTAGCCTTGAAGTTGTTCCCCTTGGGTTTGTGTCTCATGATAATGTTGAAGGACTCACAGGGATCCTCAGTGCCGTTCTGGATGCAGTTGGTCATGTCCTGCTGGTACTGGTTAGGGTCCAGCCACACTCTGAATGTCCTGGTCAAGGCCTGGGGAATAGGAGAGAGACAACAAATGGTTATAGTAGTACATTATGGTAAAGATTGCACTAAGGCAAAAATTTTACCTGTTCATTTCCAGCAGGAATAGGATAGTATAATTTTTTAAAATTCAGCATAAATATGACATGATTGTTCATTTTAAAGGTTTAATATTCGAAGCTATTGATTTTAGTCCTCATTCAATTATTTTTTAAAGCATTTCTGAAGAACTACTTACACTGACTGTACAAAACATTCAGGTCATCCCACCCCCCAAAAACAAATAAATTCTAAAAAGCTTTTACAAGAGCAAGGTATTGTGTTTCATTTGAAAACAGCATAACAGTTTGTAAAAGCAGAATATTTCAGGTCATCCCACCCCCCTTTCCATGACAGACTGACAAGGTGAAAGCTATGATCCCTCATAGATGTCACCTGTTAAATCCACTTCAAATCAGTATAGATGAAGGGGAGGAGACCATTTAAAGAAGGATTTTCAAGCCTTGAGACATGGATTGTATGTGTGTGTCATTCAGAGGGTGAATGTGCAAAACAAAAGATTTAAGTGCCTTTGAACAGGATATGGTAGTAGGTGCCAGCAACACTGCTGGGTTTTTCACACTTAACAGTTTCCCGTTTATATCAAGAATGGTTCACCTCCCAAAAGGACATCCAGCCATCTTGACACATCTGCGGGAAGCATGGGCCAGCACCCCTGTGGAATGCTTACAACACCTTGTAGTCTATGCCCCGACGAATTGAGGCTTTTCTGAGGGCAAAAGGGGGTGCAACTCAATATTAGGAAGGGGTTCCTAATATTTTATACACACTGTATATAATCTCTTGGTATCTAGTCAGCCAGTGTTATATGGTTTGGGGGGAATGCAAAGCAGACACTGTTATGCTACATTTCCACAAGAGATCCACATAGCACGTTGGGGGTGATGAAAGAATGGAAGCGCATTCATTAAGGACGCGAAGTGGGCGGGGGGACCGTTGGGCGATAAGACCGTTGGGCGATGCGAGCATGGGCGAGCGACTTGAACAGGGCAGGACCAAAGTTGGAATAAGCTGAACTTTATTCAATACTCAGCGACATCATGTCGTGATTGAACAAATCAAAGCTCACTATAGTTTTCAGCCCCTACTGTATTGGCTGTTGATATCTAGCACTACCTAGCCTGCTTGCTAGCACCAAAATGAGGGTGAAGCAAGCATGCTTATCCGAATTTACGCGTCAAAAGTATTTTGTCCGTTAGTGATCGTGTGACATGCAACTCAACTAACGCCAGACCATAAATACAATTTGGAGGTTTAATGAATTCTCAAGATAGTGTATACTACCCAATAGAGGACTAATAGATACTAATGACGTATGGTGGGTATACAGTGAGGGAAAAAAGTATTTGATCCCCTGCTGATTTTGTACATTTGCCCACTGACAAAGAAATGATCAGTCTATAATTTTAATGGTAGGTTTATTTGAACAGTGAGAGACAGAATAACAACAAAAAATCCAGAAAACGCATGTGAAAAAATGTTATAAATGGAATAGCATTTTAATGAGGGAAATAAGTATTTGACCCCCTCTCAATCAGAAAGATTTCTGGCTCCCAGGTGTCTTTTATACTGGTAATGAGCTGAGATTAGGAGCACACTCTTAAAGGGAGTGCTCTTAATCTCAGCTTGTTACCTGTATAAAAGACACCTGTCCACAGAAGCAATCAATCAGATTCCAAACTCTCCACCATGGCCAAGACCGAAGAGCTCTCCAAGGATGTCAGGGACAAGATTGTAGACCTACACAAGGCTGGAATGGGCTACAAGACCATCGCAGAGCAGCTTGGTGAGAAGGTGACAACAGTTGGTGCGATTATTCGCAAATGGAAGACACACAAAAGAACTGTCAATCTCCCTCGGCCTGGAGCTCCATGCAAGATCTCACCTCGTGGAGTTGCAATGATCATGAAAACGGTGAGGAATCAGCCCAGAACTACATGGGAGGATCTTGTCAATTATCTCAAGGCAGCTGGGACCATAGTCACCAAGAAAACAATTGGTAACACACTACGCCATGAAGGACTGAAATCCTGCAGCGCCCGCAAGGTCCCCCTGCTCAAGAAAGCACATATACATGCCCGTCTGAAGTTTGCCAATGAACATCTGAATGATTCAGAGGACATCTGGGTGAAAGTGTTGTGGCCAG
This sequence comes from Brachymystax lenok tsinlingensis, assembly GCA_030435695.1. Taxonomy (NCBI): domain Eukaryota; kingdom Metazoa; phylum Chordata; class Actinopteri; order Salmoniformes; family Salmonidae; genus Brachymystax; species Brachymystax lenok. The sequence goes on from CM059786.1 coordinate 25,288,193, forward strand.
ATGAGACCGAAATGGAGCTCTTTGGCATCAACTCAACTCGCCGTGTTTGGAGGAGGAGGAATGCTGCCTATGACCCCAAGAACACCATCCCCACCGTCAAACATGGAGGTGGAAACATTATGCTTTGGGGGTGTTTTTCTGCTAAGGGGACAGAACAACTTCACCACATCAAAGGGACGATGGACGGGGCCATGTACCGTCAAATCTTGGGTGAGAACCTCCTTCCCTCAGCCAGGGCATTGAAAATGGGTCGTGGATGGGTATTCCAGCATGACAATGACCCAAAACACACGGCCAAGGCAACAAAGGAGTGGCTCAAGAAGAAGCACATTAAGGTCCTGGAGTGGCCTGGCCAGTCTCCAGACCTTAATCCCATAGAAAATCTGTGGAGGGAGCTGAAGGTTCGAGTTGCCAAATGTCAGCCTCGAAACCTTAATGACTTGGAGAAGATCTGCAAAGAGGAGTGGGACAAAATCCCTCCTGAGATGTGTGCTAACCTGGTGGCCAACTACAAGAAATGTCTGACCTCTGATTGGCAAAACCCTTGTTGGCACCAAGTACTATGTCTATGTCATGTCAAATACTTATTTCCCTCATTAAAATGCAATTCCATTTATAACATTTTTCACGTGCATTTTTCTGGATATTTTTGTTGTTATTCTGTCTCTCAATGTTCAAATAAACCTACCATGAAAATTATAGACTGATAATTTCTTTGTCAGTGGGGAAACGTACAGAATCAGCAGGGGATCAAATACTTTTTTCCCTCACTGTATGAGCCTGGGAATGTTCATCACTTATGTAACAACCAAGGACACGCACATACAGAGAGTGATAGAGAGCGCAAAAGAGGGAGCAAGAGAGACAAAATAAATCAGAGAAACGTTAGCTACATTGGCCAGACCCCCCCCAAAAAGCCAGCCCATTTTAGAAGACATCGTATGCCTATCATTTCATAAATGCCAGGGCATCTTCTCTGGTCCCCAAGACAGCTAAGCTCTCAAATCCTGGTCCAGGCAACTCATCTCCCATCTCAGCACCAAGACGCATTACATTCTCATGCCTCTCACACACACAGGCCAGAGGCTTTAGATTGATTCCCATAGGAAGCCTATGATGCGCCTGTGTGTGAGTCTTGCATTTCACAAACATTTAAAATGGGGTTCTCTCATGATGCCATAGTGCAGTGCCCTGGTGGTGAAACTCAAGCCAGGTGGCTCCTGTCCCATGCATTTCCTTTAAATCCCCCTCTACTAAAACGAGTGTGGTGCGATTGACAGATGAGTGGGTTGAAGAAGGGCACTAAACCCACTGGGATGAAGGGCTAAGGACAGGTGTCGGTGAGCTGGCAGGTAGCCAGGCAGGTAGCCAGGCAGGCAAGTAGGCAGGCAAGTAGGCAGGCAGCGAGGCAGATGGGTAGGTAGTCAGGCACATAGCCAGTCAGGCAGGTAGCCAGGCAGGTAACCAGTAGGGAAAAGTAGCCAAAATCAGATTGAGGTGTTTGTATCTTTGAGCTCATTCCAGCTTTACTTTACCTAGTTTCACAGCTTATAACAAGTTTGGCCAGGCCAAAAAGCCCCCTTATATAATAGCTTTTAAATCTCAATGGGTTGCTGAGTAAATGGAGGATGAATAAATACATCGAAATGATGGTGCCACTTCACACAAAGCTCCCCCGGCGATACAGGTGACATGATCGTCTCTGGCTCGGCCCTGTGGGCATTAAGTTTAAACAGCGCTAGACAACAGCGCTAGGCTCATTACTACATACACCCTGGTCCAGTTAGCACCGTTCTCTACATTTTTAATAAAGTAGGAATATGGAGAGGAGAAGCGAGGGGACATAGTGCTTTGGTAGAGGTACACACTGCCACATGTTCACACAGTGCAAATGTAGTAAGATTAGGAAGGTAAGGCAATAAATAGGCCAAAGTGGCGAAATAATTACAATTTAGCATTAACACTGGAGTGATAGATGTGCAGAAGATGATGTGCAAGTAGAGATACTGGGGTGCAAAGGAGCAAAAAAATATAGAACAATATGAGAATGAGGTAGTTGGGTGGGCTATTTACAGATTGGCTATGTACAGGTGCAATGATCGGTAAGCTGCTCTGACAGCTGATGCTTATGATTCCTCAAGTTAGTGAGGGAGATATAAGTCCGCAGCTTCAATGATTTTTGCAATTCGTTTCAGACATTGGCAGCAGAGAACTGGAAGGAAAGGCGGCCAAAGGAGGTGTTGGCTTTGGCGATGACCATTGAAATATACCTGCTGGAGCGCGTGCTACGGGTGGGTGTTGCTATGGTGACCAGTGAGCTAAGATAAGGCGGGGTTTTACCTAGCAAAGACTTATAGATGACCTGGAGCCAGTGGGTTTGGCGACTAATATTAAGCGAGGGCCAGCCAACGAGAGCATACAGGTCGCAGTGGTGGGTGGTATATGGGGCTTTGGTGACAAAACGGATGGCACTATGATAGACTGCATCCAATTTGCTGAGTAGAGTGATGGAGGCTATTTTGTAAATGACATCGCCGAAGTCAAGGATCGGTAGGATAGTCAGTTTTACGAGGGTATGTTTAGCAGCATAAGGGAAGGAGGCTTTGTTGCGAAATAGGAAGCCGATTCTAGAATTTATTTTGGATTGGAGATGCTTAATGTGAGTCTGGAAGGAGAGTTCACAGTCTAACCAGACACCTAGGTATTTGTAGTTGTCCACATATTCTAAGTCAGAACCGTCCAGAGTAGCGCTAGACGGGCGGGCGGGTTAGGGCAGCGATTGGTTGAAGAGCATGCAATTAGTTTTACTTGCATTTAAGAGCAGTTGGAGGCCACAGAAGGAGTGTTGTATGGCATTGAAGCTCGTCTGGAGGTTTGTTAACACAGTGTCCAAAGAAGGGCCAGAAGTATACAGAATGGTGTCGTCTGCGTAGAGGTGGATCAGAGAATCACCAGCAGCAAGAGCGACATCATTGATATATACAGAGAAAATAGTCGGCCTGAGAATTGAATCCTGTGGCACCCCCATAGACTGCCAGAGGTCCGGACAACAGGCCCTCTGATTTGACACACTGAACTCTGTCTGAGAAGTAGTTGGCTGTTGAGTCTGCCGATAAGAATGCGGTGATTGACAGTCAAAAGCCTTGGCCAGGTCAATGAAGACGGCTGCACAGTACTGTCTTTTATTGATGGTGGTTATGATATCATTTAGGACCTTGAGCGTGGCTGAGGTGTACCCATGACCAGCTCGGAAACCAGATTGCATAGCGGAGAAGGTACGGTGGGGTTTGCCATAAGCCATGGTAAGCCCCGTCACAGCTTCAATAGGATGGATTAGAGACTATGGCTGTCAAGGTATTCTGGAGTCTAGAGATGCCCGTAAAATAAAATGCCCGTCATGCCTTTCTACCACAGTAAAATCAAATAAATACAACACTGAAAGGCATTCAGGTGTGATGGGTTTCCCTAAGGTTAATGGAACGTTAATGCAAACAGATCAGGTCTCTGAGTGTCACCATGACAACCCCACTAGACCTCAAGGGCCGGAGGTTAGGGGGTCAGAGGAGGATGAGGAGAATGGTGTGTGACATGAGTTTGTGAGTGTGTATAGGCGGGGTGTGGGTGTCTGTGTGTGACGGTGGGAAATGTATGTATATGCATGCACTTCTTTGTGTGTGTGTGTACGCCTGTGTGTGTACAGATGTCCACGTGTGTGCCAGCCTACCTTCCTCGATGATGCGGTCCTTGTTGTCCAGCATGCCCTGCACCTCGCAGCCACTCACGTAGGCCATGCCTGTCTGCTCCACAAAGGGCTGGCACCGGTCGAGGCGCGTGCCGTAGGGCAGATTGGGCCACACCGTGACCAGAAAGCAAAAGTCGTGCTTCCGCAGCCCTGGAAGAAGGAGAGCGAAAACTCCCCGTCAGCGCTCGGCTGATCTTTAAAACATGAAGCTCTAATTACACAAGGGGGAGAAGGAGAGGGGTGATGAGGGAGGCAGGCAGGGAGAATCACATCACACTCCTCTCAACTGAAAGACAAAAAGAAGGAGAATGCGGACCCGTAAAAGAGGTGTGGAGGTTGGAGAGAAAGGGAGGGGGATTCTGATAGCACTAGACTATCCTGACATTGAGCCATCCTCCTGCTCTCGGAGGTTTGCTATATGTTGAAGAGCAGACTCCTTTAGTAAATCTACAGATTTAAAAAAGAATCAATCCACTAATTTGATGAAAAAATCATTTTCCACATCTTTTGCTAGCTTATTTTTTGATGCATTACTTTTTGCTAGAACTTACACTGAGTGTACAAAACATTAGGAACACCTGCTCTTTCTATGACAGACTGACCAGGTGAACCCAGGTGAAAGCTATGATCCGTTATTGATGTCACCTGTTAAATCCACTTCAATCAGTGTAGATGAAGGGGAGGAGACAGGTTAAAGAAGGATTTTTAAGCCTTGAAACATGGATTGTGTATGTATGCCATTTAAATGGTGAATGGGAAGACACAATATTGAAGTGCCTTTGAATGGGGTATGGTAGTAGGTGTCAGGCACACCGGTTTAAGTGTGTCAAGAACTGCAACACTGCTGGGGTTTTCACGCTCAACAGTTTCCCGTGTGTATCAAGAATGGTCCACCACCCAAAGGACATCCAGCCAACTTGACAACTGCAGGAAGCATTGGTCAACATGTGCCAGCACCCCTGTAGAATGTTTACGACACCTTGTAGTCTATGCCCCGATGAATTTAGGCTGTTCTGAGGGCAAAAGGGGGTGCAACTCATTATTAGGAAGATGTTCCTAATGTTTTGTACACTGAGTGTATATAATATCTTGGTAGCTACAGTCAGCCAGTGTTGTATGGTTTGATATGTTCATGGTAAAACAGTAAATCAATGCCAGGGAGGATGACACCACACTGTTAACATTATCTACAGCAGCCCTGCTGCACCCGTTGGGGAAAGAAGATGAGGAAATAAAACACTGAAGCTAAGTGATCAGGGCTGGTAGGAAACAACACGTCTACAGGCAGACACAAGGCTAGAGGGGGGTCACAGGTCAAGGTACAGCCGGTTTGGACAGGTGGTCTGGATGGACAGAAGTGCTTTATTACTGGGAGGGAGTGGGAACCACGAAGAGAGAGGGAGGGAGACAGAGTGCATGAGAAAAGGAGAACAAAAGAAAGAAAACTAGATGGTATATAGAGGGAATGCTGAAAGGTAGAGAAGAGAGAGGGAGATCAGGAGATAAAGAGATGGCACAGCCATGTACCTTCCCACTTGTGTTTGATGTGGTCTCGTATGTTGAGGTTGACAGTGATGGCTTAGCCACCTCTACAATGGAGAAGGCTGTGATGTCTGAGACATCCTGGCTGGCCCAGCCCCCATTCACCACACTCTGACTGCCTAAAGGAAGACAAGACAGCAGGTCAACCCACAAACACCACACTATCATACTACGAGTGCCTGAAAATGGTTTCATGCGAGTCACAACATCCTCCACGTCATGTCTGATCTCGTAGGTGGACTCCAGACGGAACAGGTTGAAGTTTCTCAGCAGGCAGTCATGGAGGGTCAGGAACTGCAGGTTCCGTTTAGGGAGAGCCAGACAAACTGGAACACAAGGATTAAACAGAGCTATGACTACAAATCCTCTGAAATTGATGTATGTCATTGGTATAGATCTATTACCTACTTATTTCAGTGTAACATAAACAGGACCTCGAGTTTTCCCTGACCAGGAACAACTCTGTGGCTATGTGACAGGGACAATCCCTTTGATATAACAGCGGCAGAGTAGACTATGAAGCTAATTTACACCTGTAATCTCTTGGCAGGCTAAAACAGTTAAGATAGCCTTATAGACGTCGATAGGCTCATGGATTTCAAAGGGATTACAGGGCTTGTAGGCATCTTAGCTGGTGAAGGTGCCCCTGCTAGCCTAAAGAGGATTGCCCATTAAGAGGGTGCCAGCTCACTGCCTCTGGTGTGGGATAACACAGCAGGGTGTGTGTTTGCGAGATAAGTTTGCGTGGAGACACAGTAGACAGACACGCACTCACACACACACACCTTCACCAGAATAGTACTCATTCGGGACTATGTTCTCATCCAGATAACCTTCTCCGTTGGATAAAGATGCATCTGGTTAAGTTGCTCGATCTGGGAGATTCGTCTCTCATGACGAGACACCTGTTAGTGTGAGACAGGGAAGAAAGAGAGACAGAAAGAGAGCTGGGGAGAGAGAAAGAAAGACATTGGGTGAATGCACCATCGCCCCACTCTTACCCTCCCCTCACTCACTAGACAGTGGTATTAAAAACAGTTTTGTAAAATAATCGTATCAGACGTTTTGCATCACAATACTCACCGTCTGTCATGACAACTCCTTTATTAGAGACCATCTCTCTCATACAGTTTGGCTTGTATCTCTTCAGTGAGCATGCTGTGTTTTTTGGTCAGGGGCCTAAATGTTGTAGCATCAATGATGGTTGTGTGCCAAATATGCAGAAGCCTATATAATCCCTGTGTTCTCATATGTGATCAGTCAGTCACTAGCCGCCATGTTAAACTAATCCTGTTATACTGTGTATTCTCTGCCAGTCACCATCTAACCCAGGGTTTTGTCACTGTCGTCCATCTTGTTACACCGCCGTGTTCCCTGCCCCTGCCAGTTACTATCTAACCCAAGGTTTTGTCATAGTCATCCATCCTGTTACACTGCCGTGTTCCCTGCCAGTTACTATCTAACCCATGGTTTTGTCACAGTCATCCATCCTGTTACACTGCCATGTTCCCTGCCAGTTACTATCTAACCCATGGTTTTGTCATAGTCATCCATCTGGGACTGGCAGAGAGGTACATAGATCTAAAGACTGTAGAACCCTGATTGAGACGAATACCCATCGAGCCCATCTCGGACAGTTATTGCAAAACGAAGCAAGAATCCAATGCAATATCAGTAATCTAAATAAGAAATTATTAATTCAAAAGTGTGTGGCTCATGGCTCTGAGGAATTATGTAAATAACCCCAAGAACAGTGATAGCTAGAAGCTCAGTAGCACTCTGGCCAGCACATCCTCTCATTCCCCAGGTTTAATTACAGACTTTCTCTGCAGTGTGTCTGTGGGACCTGCTCTGCTCCCTCCTGCACAGCTCTACACAGCACAGCTCTACACAGCACAGCTCTACACAGCACAGCTCTACAAGCCTCTGGCACCGGCGACCCAACAAATAATGCATAATACCAAAGTGTAATCTGGAGATTTTCAGTTGCTCTGGGCAACCCAGGGCCACGCAAATGAGTCCCCTGACAATGGCTCTAGGAACAATCGAATCAGCTAATTATGGAAAAGCTTCTCTTCAGTGGCAGGCAGAGGAGAGGAGGCCTAGAGAAGACTTGAAGTGGGTAATTACAGCAGTAGAGACATAGCAGGTCAGTGGATGGGCTGGTCGCATGGTGATGGAGGATGAAACTTGTTAACAACACCCTGTTCACCTGTTTATAGGAGGAACTAAGGGTGGGTGGGTGTGGTGAGCAAATCAGATCAACAGTGGTGTTTTTGTCCTAGGATAAGAGAAACCTTGCTGCTCTTTCCTCATTAGTCTCTCTCTACCTCCCTCTCCTCCACTTCACCCACTCCATCTCTATCACCAACGTTGAGCCCTAATTGGATTCAAAGGCAAATTCAAGGGCAGAGAGGAGTGTGTGTGGGGGGTTGCATACTGTATGCACTCCAAAAGCATAAATGAATGTATTTTAAACGAGCCACGCAAATCCTATTATGATGCTATGCTCTCTGGGCGGTTATTGTTCCGCAAGCCAACATATCCTGACGTCGCTTCGGTTTGGCCAAGCCGTAAATAGAGGAGAGGGGTTCTCTCATTCTTAAGGGCTTCTTGGGGGGCATGTAAATATTCATTACCTTAGCATCCTCTCCTTGTCTCCTCCCCATCATCCCTAACCACAGATCTAGGATCAGATGAGACTTCCCCAATTCCCACATTTTAAGCATTAGAACGATGAAATACATATCTGATCCCTTATCAGCGGTTAGGGACAACATCTCCCCATTTCATAACAGCACCTACCAGCAGCTCCAGGAGGACCTCTTTCTCATTGGTGGTGTCCTGTCCCTCTGCCAGCTCTAGTAACAGACATAGGTACGAGGCCACCCGGTGGAGAGTGTTGGGACTGTAGGGAGAAAAAACTACTTCAGCATATTTTACATTATGAACTATGAACTTCCAATTCATATGTATTTTCTTTGAGCATCATGGTTATATTTTTTGCAACATTCTTCTATTGAAATAAATATATGAAATGAAGACCCAAGGGTAGAAATGCACATTCAAGAGAATATATTACCGTGCAGTGCAGATTATATTTTTCTGAGGAAAATTATCCTATTTCACAGTTGCTACCTTTCTTCTGACAATATGAAAAGTGTCCCATTCACCTAAGACAGAGATATTTTCTTAAGTCCTGTGCTTGTTAGCATTGCAATGTACTGTACGCTAGTCCTCGTGTTTTCCTACTCTGCCCTGCTAACCAATGCCACTGCAGTCCTGCACTGTCAGCATGGCGTGTACAGGGGCTGGGGCCGCATCAATGCGACGGGATTATGAAAATCCAACCGCATCTCCATTTCTCAGAGCTGAAGCAGAGGGTTGAGAGGCTGCTGTCTGAATAGAAGGCAGTTTTAATCAGACAGATGTGACATGTGCCACCATGACACAGACAGGGGTTGGTATAGAGAGAAACACTGTCTGTGACGGAGTCCTATTCAGACAGACTGGGACACGTGTCATTGTAAGCAGCAGTGTAGCCAGACTCGTGATGCCATGTTTGGTTTGACCACATGGGTCTGGGGTTTTGCTGACCATGCAGTTGGTCTGTCTAGGGACTGGCATGGGTCACGTTGCTCTACTGTACTCCATGACATCGCTAAAATAGCTGCTTCCATTGAGTTGTTAGGGAGATGTGGCTGGACACAGGATAGATCTGAGAGCTGTTACTTTTTGTTAGGGCCATGAGCCCACTAACCTGCCTAATTGTAATTTTATCTCCACCAAATCTCTAGCCAGATGACATGCAATGAGAGGAGTTCTTAAAACTGAAAGAGAAAAATACTGTGTGTGTGTGTGTGTGTAACGCCCTGCCTGTGAGGGTTTCCGTTAGGAAAATGTGGCGCCGGACATTTGACCCGGCAGCATTTACATTTACTGGACATTTTATACATTTACTGGAACCCTATGCATTGGGTTCATAACCTGATTAGGGCGTCCACCCATGGTGCTCAGAACAGCAGAACATGCAATTTGAGGATGCAATGATGTGTGTTCCTTCTTAACAAATTCTGATGCCCACTTTGAAGATGTTAGAATAACTGTCCACATGTACTTTTCCCCAGCCAACAAGATGAGTAGTAAACAGCAAAATCACTAGCCTGTCAATCTACTATCCCCCATAGCAGAAAGGTTTAACTACTTCATTGGTCAGCTTGTCGAGAAAGAAATAGCCTATTTAACACTGGGACAGTTGTGGGACGATAGATCCCAAATTCATACAACCATTAGGCCTAGGTTACATTTTTTTTTAAATCAATGAGTCTGATGCAACAAATCAGAACGCATCGCTGAAAATGTTTATAAACTATTATTTCTTCACATTATAGAGTGCATTCGGAAAGTACTCAGGCCCCTTAACATTTTCACATTATTCTACATTACAGTCTTATTCTAAAATGGATTAAATAAAACTATTTCCTCATCAATCTACACACAATACTCCATAATGACAAAGCAAAAACAGGTTCAGAAATGTTTGCAAATTTATAAAAAACAGAAATACTCGAAATTGTGCTCAGGTGCAACCTGTTTCCAATGATCATCCTTGAAATGTTTTTACAACTTGGGAGTCCACCTGTGGTAAATTCGATTGATCAAACATGATTTGGAAAGGCACACACCTGTCTATATAATGTCCCACCATTAACAGTGGATGTCAAAGCAAAAACCAAGCCATGAGGTCAAAGGAATTGTCCATAGAGCTCAGAGACAGTATTGTGTTGAGGCACAGATCTGGGGAAGGGTACCAAAAAATATCTGCAGCACTGAAGGTCCCCAAAACACAGTGCTCTCAATCTTTCTTAAATGAAAGAAGTTTGAAAGAAGCCAAACTGAGCAATCGGGGGAGAAGGGAGGTGACCAAGAACCCAATGGTCACTCTGACAGAGCTCCAGATTGCCTCTGTGGAGATGGGAGAACCTTCCAGAAGGACAACCATCACTGCAGCACTCCACCAATCAGGCCTTTATGATTAAGTGGCCAAATGAAGCCAGTCTACAGTAAAAGGTACATGACAGCCCGCTTGGAGTTTGCCAAAAGACCACCCAAAGGACTCTCAGACCATGAGAAACAAGATTCTCTGGTCTGATGAAACCAAGAATGAACTCTTTGGCCTAAATGCCAAGCGTCACATCTGGAGGAAACCTGGCATGGTGAAGCATGGTGGTGGCAGCATCATGCTGTGTGGATGTTTTTCAGCGGCAGGGACTGGGACACTAGTCAGGATCGAGGGAAAGAGAGATCCTTGATGAAAACCTGCTCTAGAGCACTCAGGACCTCAGACTGGGGCGAGGGTTCACCTTTTAACAGGACAACGACCATAAGCACACAGCCAAGACAACACAGGAGTCTCTGAATGTCCTTGAGTGGCCCAGCCAGAGCCCGGACTTGAACCCAATCGAACATCTCTGGAGAGACCTGAAAATAGCTGTGCAGCGATGCTCCCCATCCAACCTGACAGAGCCTAAGAGTATTTGCAGAGAAATATGGGAGAATCTCCCCAAACACATGTGTGCCAAGCTCATAGCATCATACCCAAGAAGACTCGAGGCTATAATCGCTGCCAAAGGTGCTTCAACAAAGTACTGAGTAAAGGGTCTGAATACTTATTTAATTGTGATATCAGTTTTTTTATTTGTAATACATTTGCAAACATTTTGAAAAACCAGTTTTTGCTTTGTCATTATGGGGTATGGCGTGTAGATCAATCAGGGGAAAAAAAACAATTTAATCAATTTTAGAATAAGGCTGTATTGTAACAAAATGTAGAAAAAGTCAAGAGGTCTGAATGCTTTCCGAAGGCACTGTAAGTGCAGCAACGTGCACAAAGCAGTAGGCTAAGCGCGAATGTTTGTCCCATAATGCAATTAACGGGAAAACACCATTGTCAAAGCACACCGCACATGCGAGCGGTTTCATTTGACAGACGAAGAAATCTGCTAGAACTTTAGGAAGAGGGGAGATCTAATATGCAACAACTAGCATCGGTTGCTAATATGACTAGGATTGTGCCTTTGGCTACTGGACTATGAAAGAAAGTTGATATAAAATAATTGCCTCCTAGGCTATGGTCTGATTTTGGCTAGGCTACTTTGAAGCAAGGTAAGACATGCCTCATAATACGTAGTAAATGTTCAGATTTCAAACAATTTAAGTATATGTTTTAAAAATGCATACTGCCTCCAGCTCAATGCAAAGTGGTGTGTGACGTGCTGATGAAGCCTGCCTTCCGATGCCTATACATTTGCTGTTTGAGATGCTGTAGCAGCAGCTCTCACACTGTCTTTGACAGATTTTCCGATCAAAGTCTCTGTATGCTGTACGCATGTGATAAGATACATAAGGAATATACTGTACAATATATTCTACTAAATTATGCAAATTAACCTATAGACCGATAAGCATTACCAGAAAAATGTATTTCCATCAACTGGTATTTCCATCAATGAATAGACTAAAAAGCATTATTTCATAAAGGGATTTTTTTCCAAGACAAAGGGCCGGCGGCTATTTTATTTATTTGGCTTTGTTTTTTGTTGACAGGGCAGAGCCTGGTTTTATCCATGAGAACAATAACACAGAGGGGAAGAGAAGAGTCTAAAAACCCAGCAGCACCTAGGACCAGGGTCAGAAGGAAAGGAGAAAAGGATAGGAAGCACACACACACTAACAAGGCCCAGCCCCATGAAAGCGATGAAGGGGGGTGTTTTTTGGCAAGGCCACTTGCTAATATGATCTGACAAATACAGCTGTTCAAAGAGTTTATTCTCAAGCCCCTGCAAATCGCTGAAATTAATGAGACGAGTCTCTCTCTCTCTCTCTCTCTGGCTGGTACCACTCTACTCTGCACATTCAAGGACTCACATGCTGCCTGCCATTCACAGTCGGGGGGGCAGCAATAGGGATGTTAGCGATACAACAGTGCCAATTCAGCGTTTGTCATCACGGTAGCATAAAGGTTAGGATGTGTATGGATGTTTTTTGGGGTTCACAATCCCAGATATGACTCCCCTCCCCACCCACACACAACCTGAGATGGCCAAACTGTTTGGTGAGGGATTCCCGTGTGTCCACGGCTGCCACAATGGACAGAGCATAGTCTTGCAGCTCTGGGAAATGGGCAAAGACTGCCATCTGAAAGACAAGACACAGCAAACATTTAGAGATCATGAGGAAACAACTCCTTACCCACACACCCCAGAGCCAGTGTGATGTCAGGCACCTTTTTCATTTCCCTAATGTATTAATCCAACATCTGTGGGGCTAGAGAGGTAGGGGAAAGAGCAAGAGATGGACAGATGGAGAGAAAACTAGAATGAACAGATGAACCAGCCTGCATATTTCCCTTTAAATTAATTTGATCATATCAAGTTGAGAGGTAAAAATGCATGAAAGACTGAAATCTAAAATATTGAGAATTCTCCCTAGGACCGACTTTGACTTGATATTCTTTCTTGTAAATGACATCTGGAAGCTGTCACTAAATTATGACTCTTCCATATTCATACACGTACAACTCACATCATGGGTTATGTCTCCCAGGTGCACACAGTACACTTAGCTAGACTTTATCCTATCTTTAATGCTTAAATGTGCAAATGATGTTCAAAACTGATGCCTATCAACTATTTGAATAATATAGAATAATTTGTGATGTGGACAGGTCAAGTAAACAACCAAACAAAACAGAGTAATTCATCCATCCATCCTGGGTAGTACTGTATACATGTACAGTTGAATTTGGAAGTTTACATACACTTAGGTTGGAGTCATTAAAACTAGTTTTTCAACAAACTATAGTTTTGGCAAGTCGGTTAGAACATCTACTTTGTGCATGACAGAAGTCATTTTTCCAACAATTGTTTACAGACAGATTATTTCACAATTCCAGTGGGTCAGAAGTTTACATACACTAAGTTGACTGTGCCTTTAAACAGCATGGACAATTCCATAAATTATGTCATGGCTTTAAAAGCTTCTGATGGGCTAATTGACATAATTTGGGTCAATTGGAGGTGTACCTGTGGATGTATTTCAAGGTCTACCTTCAAACTCAGTGCCTCTTTGCTTGACATCATGGGAAAATCAAAAGAAATCAGCCAAGACCTCAGAAAGAAAATTGTAGACCTCCACAAGTCTGGTTCATCCTTGGGAGCAATTTCCAAATGCCTGAAGGTACCACGTTCATCTGTACAAACAATAGTACGCAAGTATAAACACCATGGGACCACGCAGCCATTATACCGCTCAGGAAGGAGACGCGTTCTGTCTCCTAGAGATGAACGTACTTTGGTGCAAAAAGTGCAAATCAATCCCAGAACAGCAGCAAAGGACCTTGTGAAGATTCTGGAGGAAACAGGTACAAAAGTATCTATATCCACAGTAAAACAAGTCCTTTATCGACATAACCTGAAAGGCCGCTCAGCAAGGAAGAAGCCACTGCTCCAAAACCGGCATGAAAAAATCCAGACTATGGAGAAATATCCTCTGGTCTGATGAAACAAAAATAGAACTGTTTTACCATAATGACCATTGTTATGTTTGGGGGAACAAAGGGGAGGCTTGCAAGCCGAAGAACACCATCCCAACCGTGAAGCATGGGGGTGGCAGCATCATGTTGTGGGGGTGCTTTGCTGCAGGAGGGACTGGTGCACTTCACAAAATAGATGGCATCACAAAGAAGGAAAGTTATGTGGATATATTGAGGCAACATCAAGACATCAGTCAGGAAGTTAATAAAGCTTGGTCGCAAATGGGTCTTCCAAATGGACAATGACCCCAAGCATACTTCCAAAGTTGTGGCAAAATGGCTTAAGGACAACAAGGTCAAGGTATTGGAGTGGCCATCACAAAGCCCTGACCTCAATCCTATAGAACATTTGTGGGCAGAACTGAAAAAGAGTGTGCGAGCAAGGAGGCCTACAAACCTGACTCAGTTACACCAGCTCTGTCAGGAGGAATGGGCCAAAATTCACCCAACTTATTGTGGAAGCTTGTGGAAGGCTACTCAAAACGTTTGACCGAAGTTAAACAATTTAAAGGCAATGCTACCAAATACTAATTGAGTGTATGTAAACTTCTGACCCACTGGGAATGTGATGAAATAAATCAAATCTGAAATAAATAATTCTCTCTACTATTATTCTGACATATCACATTCTTAAAATAAAGTGATGATCCTAACTGACCTAAGACAGGGGATTTTTACAAGGATTAAATGTCAGGAATTGTGAAAAACTGAGTTTAAATGTATTTGGTTGAGGTGTATGTAAACTTCCGACTTCAACTGTACCTGCAGTGATGTGATTCTGTCGTAGCGGAGCGTGGTCATCTCCTTCTCTGTCAGGTCGTTGCCTGTCTGGTCGTTGATCCCAAAGCCGGTGTAGAACAGCATGTCCAGTAACTGGCAGAAGTGGTGTCCCTCCCCCTCTCTCTGCATGAGGCTGGACAGGTGGCAGCTTACCACCAGGTGGGAGTCATCCAGCACCGTGTTGAACCAGCGACGTGTCGGGAGCAGGGCCTGGAGACAGACATAGAAGGGAACCACACATTACACATCATGGTAAAACAATGAAACCACTGCCCTAAATAAATATGATCGTAAAAAATGTTTTAAAAATAAATATTCACGCATCTACCTATAACTAGAAAACACATAAAAAAAAACTACTGAAAGACCACACCCATTCCAACAGTGAAACAGAAAGGCTGTATATAATCCTAGTATTACTATTCAGCCCAGGTCTGTAACTGATAACAAGGAGGTGATCTTTGAGCTGAGACCAGGATTAGTCCATGTATGGATTGACTCAGTCTCTGGGGTCATTCAGATCAATCCATCTACAAACCAGAATTCCCAGCATTGAGGCCCAGAGTATAAATAGGGCCCTATTGATTCAGAGTCCATTTCAGCAGGGTGGTTTGGACTATTTTTTGCATTTCATAGATGAGGGATGGAGGTCAAATTTCAAAAAGAGGAAAGGAGAAAAACAATGACAACAGCCTACACAGTGACTTCTACTCACAAAAAGAGCAGCAAAGAATTATTGAAAAAATGCAAACCACAGAGACTCAATGTCTTCTGTTGAGTTCACCCCTCTGCAGATGATACTACTCCCGCCACAAGACAGACAAGCTTTATCTATGGCCACAGCTTTGATCTCCACAGACCTGTCACAGACAGCTCAACCTAACAGACACACAAAATGTAGGATCTCTTTTTCCATACAGAGATTCAACAGGTCTTATCACATCATCCCAGAGGGAAGCATGAGATTTCAGCCATCCCTTTGTAAAATGATACTGCTGAGGGGGAAAGGACGTCTCCGGAGACAGCTTGCCTGCCATTGCCAGTGCCAGGAAAAGGATTGTGTGTCATCGGATGGGGGGAAAATCAATCCATCCGATCCTCCCTCGGGGGAAACAGGAGCACCGTGGCCACGCAGTCCAGAGAGGGAAGGAACCATCTTGACTATGTGACATCCTCTCTGCGTGTCATGATGAAGCCAAACCAGACCACAGAGAAAAAAGCACACTACATACAGCATGACGTAACACCTCAAATTCTCTATGCTAGAAATAACCTGTATTTTCTCAACGTCATCAAAAAACAATAATTCAGGGTTGCATACTCTACACATATCAAGATAGAAATAGGTGTATAGGTAGGTACAGCAACCTCAAGTGTCTTTGCATGCTCAGTGAATGCAGATATTTAGTTGATTCTGTATAAATGGCTGCCTAGTACACTTCATAGATATGCAACACAACAACACCATAGTGTCCCTTATAAATAGTGTGTTTCTTACCTCCAGGTGAATGAGATTGATGAACCTCTTGCAAGAGTGCACCTTCCCCATGGGTACAGGGCCTGAGGGAGACAACACAGGGAGACATTCAGTTCAGGTAATAACATACCCAACACGCATAACCGCCATCACACACACTCAAAAACAGAGGGGGATGTGGGAGATGAAGGAGGGTTTTCAGCAAACGACTGTGGATGACACCCTGGCCTGTGTGTGTGTGTGTGTGTGTGTGTGTGTGTGTGTGTGTGTGTGTGTGTGTGTGTGTGTGTGTGTGTGTGTGTGTGTGTGTGTGTGTGTGTGTGTGTGTGTGTGTGTGTGTGAGAGAGAGAGAGAGAGAGAGAGAGAGAGAGAGCTGGGGCCAGGAAGTGGCCCGGCCGTGCACAAAGACCACAGTATGTTTGTCTCTCCTCTGGGGCACTGCAATGTATGCTGGGAGATCAGCCCTCATTAGGGGAGGTAGGTGTGTGTGTGCAGTAGCACATGTCCATTGTGCTACATACAAGCGTGTGTGTGTGAACATCCCTGCGTGTACCAATGCTCTGACAGGGAGGATTAGAGTCTGGGTCTCAGCAGGACTACCACCAACCAGCTACATGTTGGGAGAGAATGCTATTCTGAGCACACAGGTTGGGCGTGTGGGGTGGGGGGAGAGGGGTCTATGTGTCGCCCTACATTACATCACTGTCGCCGTGGGCGTGGCGGGGGGCAGCTGGACAGGGCTGATCTTTCAGAGTGGGGGTCAAGTCAGGAGGAAAGGATGAACTTTGGGACTGAAAGAAGGTTGGAAATGGTGCATCTCACACTGGTAATGAGGGACTTTTGGACTGTTGAAATGTCACTGAGAAATGAGGCCCACATATAAATACAAACAAAGGTAAAGGCTATCAAAGAAAGAGATGGTTCATCATTTCCAAGGATAAAGACTAGGAGGTAAAGGCATGTGTAAGATCTCTGTCTTTCTGCTAAAGCTTAAAATAAACAGCAGAATATGTTTAATATGGCACAATAAGGTGTGTGAACTTTTCTGCATGAGGAAAATGTCTTTGAGCACCATTTTAAGCCTTGAGAATCTCATCTTTCTCCTTCAGTAAATTTGGCCTCCCCACTGCGGTGTCCAGCTGCTTACGGGAATACAACAAAGCTGCATTGTTCATAAACCACAGCTGTGTTGCCTAATGTTTAACTGCTGGGGAGATGGACATCAGAACCCCCAAAACCTTCTTAATGAGCTCAGAAAGGAATGTCCTCTCCATCTTGCCTCTGGAAATAAAAGGCAGGAAATAATAATTAGCGACACACATCACAACGCTGTGCCTTTGATGAGACTATTAGACTTTTGATGGAATTATGGACAAAATAAAATGTTATATTTTGGATGGGACTATTACATTTCTTGAGGTGACTACTATATTTCAGATGGGACTACTTATTTTGGATGTGACTACTATATTTCAGATGGGACTACTATATTTCGGAAGGGACAACTATATTTCGGAAGGGACTACTATATTTCAGATGGGACTACTATATTTCGGAAGGGACAACTATATTTCGGAAGGGACTACTATATTTCAGATGGGACTACTATATTTCGAAAGGGACTGCTATATTTCGGAAGGGACTACTATATTTCAGATGGGACTTCTATATTTCTGAAGGGACTACTATATTTCAGATGAGACTACTATATTTCGGATGGGACTATTATAATTTGGACGGGACTATTATACTTTGGAAGGGACCATTAGATTTTGGATGGGACTGTTTCTGCAGCTGGTGCAGGCACACAGCAGAGGGAGAAGGTCTTACTGCTCTGAAGCTTTGCCGTCCAGCTTGTCAACATATTTCTTGATCAGATTCCAAAACTTTTGGAGCTTGGGAACTTTCATCAACTCGTGTTGGAGTCAAGACTGTACAGATGACAGACAGTGCGTTGATTAATCAATCTTAATGACGCTATAAAAAACAGCAAAACATTGGGACAGTTTGTCTTTGGTTGACCGACCCTTTTCTACATAATAAATCCCTATTCAGTAATGTAAAGAATATGTAGGCTTACTTTTAAACATTATGCATATCTAACAGTGTGACAGTTCTAAAGAAAGGAGCACTGCGGGATAAGGGAGAGAGGAGCTCTTACTGGTAAGAGACACATCCACATGGGCAGTGAGATGAGCTGCTGCACCTCCTCTCTAATCAAATCCATCTCCTGAGAGACAGACAAACAGAAAAGAGCATAGGGAGAGCATGGGAGAGGGGGTCAGAGAGGGACATAAGGATATTTGAGAGTTGGTAGAATAATTGCATTGCACCAAATAGATTAGAACTATTGCATACGCTTCAGTAGAATCAGAGGGATAACAATCAAATTTCAGAGTGTGACTGGTGCAGTGGCTACCCATTGTTTTGAGCAGGAGTGGGGAATACAGATATGCTTGGACGGCACCTGAGTATAAAGTGTTTTGAAGTGTAATACCGCCACCTAGTGGAACCTAAACCAAACTACTTCCATGGAAACAACATCCAGGGTGTTTTCCCCTGCCTTCTGCTCTTGTTCGCTCAGCTTTGTGGATCTGAGACTAGGGCTGTGGCGGTAATGAAATTTTGTCAGCCGGTGATTGTCAAGCAAATAACTGCCGGTCTCACGGTAATTGACCGTAAATGAACACAAACACATTTAGCATCTCCTGGCTTCAACACACATCCTACAAGGCACTGATGCAGACCTTTGGAATGTCTACATTTTAAAAAGTCTAATAAATCCATGTATATATAGCCTACACACTCACAATATATCCATTATTTATTTCAGACAGGTATAAAGAAACATGAATAATGTAGTCCATTTCAGAATAACATATGATCTGATCTGAGCTGGCTATGACATATGGCTGTGGGCTACACTAGTTCCCTTAGCAGACCAGATTTGATTAGAATTCTGTGGCATTATTTTATAGTATGAACTTCACAGCGGCATCCCCTTGTGTGGTCGAATTGCCCCTTTCTTCTCCAGGCCGTGCTCACTCAAATGGCTCTCTCAGATATCTCAATTCTTATTAGCCAATGCCCGTCACATGATCGGGTCCTTCTCTAAGGCATCACAGCTCCGAAGTAGGCTTCAAGTGAACACCAAAACATCGGCGATGCAACTGCATGTGTCCTTATCGAATTACGAGGCACATATTGAAAATGCTAGAAGAACTGTCCACATGTAATTTTCGGCAGCCAACAAGATGAGTATTCCTAACGAACAGCAAAAATAATAGACTATGTCAATCTACTATACCCCATAGTACAAAAGTTGACCTATTCTGCGATACATCCAAAATGAATACAACCACTCGCATCAAAAAACGTTTAAAAGCAATGAGGCTGATGCAACCGATCAGAACGTTAAGCTTAATTTTAAGTATTTCTTCACATTATAAGCTCAGCAATGCTCACATGGCAGTACAGTATAAGCGTGAATGTTACAAAATGCAATCAATTAGCAGGATTTTTTTTATTCTCAAAAGTGGCCACAAATGTGATTATGCATCTAACGCTTTATTATAAAGGTGCATTTTTAAATGGTGAAAAGTACCTTCCCCAAACGTGAAACTCACACGCCGACTATTAATGCCAGTTAGGCTCCACACCGTTTGTAAAGAAGTAATTTGGCCACTTCAGTTGCAAAACAAACCTTATCAAAACATATAGACCTATGGGTAGGCTACAAGAGGTGTGCGACCATGATTTAAAAAAGGCATGCGCTGTTTCTTGCCTTACTGCACATGCTGGGCATCATTCACAAGTGATAGGTTAATATTGTCACCCATCAGACTATTCTTAATTTAATCTGGTCTTTACATATACTACATTTTATATATATATATATGGATCAACATTTCTGTTTGACAGGCCAGGAAAGCCATTCTTACCTCCCAGCCAGGGACGTTCTCTCTGATAACAAATTATTATCATTGATAATGTATTGAGTCCACATTGAAAAGGGTCAAAAATCCACCTGAACTCCAGTAACATGATCTTCCTAATGGCGAACCTGAAGATAAAATAGCCAACGTGGATGACTTGGTTAAACCATTTATTCGACTTGTGGTAAGAAGATTTAACATTACAAAATACTGATGCTATTCAAGAGTTGAGTTCACTCACACAGACTTTAGAATCTCTTTCTCATAGACATCCTCCAAGACCTGAGTCGGTGACAAATACCGTTTGTTAGAGCAAGCAGATCGTCTCCACTATATTCATAAATAAATGATATATGTAAGTAGGAGACTCACCTTTGGGTCTTATGATAGTTTATTCTTGACATGGGGCACCCATTATCTATTAGCCAACTTATTAAAGAAAGTGAGAGAGGTTATTATAACAAGAACTATAATCTCAGCATCCCATAAGCGCATTTTGTGTGTGCACTGGATTTGGTTCTGGGGATGATGGTATGTTGGCCCAGAGATGTTTGGCCCAGAGTGTGTGGAGGAACCAGGAGGGATTTGGTAGTGAACACCAGCTCCTCTGAAATCATCTTGACCAAGTCAATGGGGGAAATTAACCCCTCCCGTAATTCAAAAGATGCCAGCCAGGGTTGCATTGAGTACAACAGAACAGTGTGCAAAGTGGAATTCAACGGAACTCAAATTAAATCAAAGTTCACTGGTCGCATACAAATATTTGCAGAGGTTATCGCAGGTGCAGCAAAATGCTTGTTTCTATCTCCAATAGCGAAAAAGAACTGTACTGAAAAACGAGTTAGAAAATGTTGTGATTAAGGTGGCCCAGAGGGCGATGACCTGGTGTGCTGCACAAGTTTTGCGATTTCAGATGGTCACACTCATATTGATCAGGCCACACCCACAAAATGTATCTCTAGCCAGCAGATCCGACCCGCTTGCTAACAGCTGCACTAGGGTCGGACAGTCTTCCGGTGTAGATTTAGACACTGCGTAGCTGGCGCGAGACATGGCTCAGAAAATGTACCTCAATCCAGAAATGAGAAACGCAATATACTTCCCCCGAATTGTCACATTATCCCAACTGTTACACCAGGAAGATTGTTTCTCCGGAAAACTTACCTTTTTGTTCTCATGCTAGGTCGCAGAAGCCACAGCAGCCATTTTGGAATGGCAGTGTCAGCCAATCAGCTCCTTAGTTGTTCAACACTGCGTGCCATTCCATAATGGCTGCTGTGGCTACTGCTTGCTAGCATGAGGACGAAAACGGCAGTTTACTTAAACTAGCAGTCGTTAAATCTTCTCGGTGTAACAGTCAGGAAAATGGGACAATTCGGGTACAACGCATTTCTCATCCTGGGATTGCAGGACAATTTCCAAGCCATATCTCACCCCGGCTCTGCTGTATCTTAATCAACACAGGAAACCTGTCCTATCCCAATGCAACTGTAAGCAAGCGGGTCAGATCTGCTGGCTAACGTACCTCAAAGGCTGTTTCAGAACAGTTTGCACCAAAACCCGTCGTGCAACCTTGCAAACGTTGAAGTGAACTGAACGCACCACAAGTGTAGGTATACCCCAGTGACTGGACACCCCGCCAAATCGTGATTCGTTCAAATAATCAGTGACGTAAAAAACGCGCACCTGTAGAATAGAGTACCACAGTATGAGCCATAACACCTAGCGGTTAAACAAGGAAATGGTTCCAATAGTTTTTTCACCATTAATCTTAGATTTTTTTAAACACTTCAAATAAGGGCTGTGTTTCGTGTAGGCTTATCCTGGCGTGACGTTTTGATAACCGTGTAAATCTCTCTAGGACTAGGTGACTTATCAATATATTGGCCTGTATCCCCCAAAAAAAAAAAAAAAAAATCATAAAGAACAACAAATGCCATGATGATTTAGACGAGACTGACGAATCGAGGCAAAGGTAAGAAGAAGAGGAAGAAGAAGTTTTATTTATATAGCGCCTTTCCATAGCTCAAGGTCGCTTTACATTGCACATTACAATACATTCAGAACACCCACACATACATCGCAGTCACATAGGATACACACTACCCAAAATGCATGTCAAACAGATATGTCTTCAACTGGATCTTGAATGCACCCACGGATGAGGTATTGCGTAGTGTAAGAGGTAGTGAATTCCATAATTGAGGAGCATTAACACCAAATGACCTCCCACCTACAGTGGACAACCGGAAACGAGGGACGGTCAACAAACCAAGTTCAGCTGATCTAAGGAACCGAGCAGGGCGGTAAGGATAGAGTAAGTCAGAGAGATATTGGGGAGCAAGACCATTTAATGCTTTAAAAGTTAGAAGCAATACCTTAAAGTGGATACGTGATGCCACAGGTAGCCAGTGAAGGTCATGAAGCAGAGGAGTGATGTGAGCAGAGCGCCTAGTGGAGGTGAGAACTCTTGCTGCTGAGTTTTGAACATACTGTAATCTTGCAATAAGTTTTTTGGGAAGACCAAGAAGTAAGGCATTGCAATAGTCCAAGCGTGAAGTGATTAATGCATGAATTAGAGTTTCAGCATCAGCTAAAGTGAGAGAAGATCGGAGACGAGCAATATTACGTAAGATGGAAAAAGAGTTTTTAACGAGAAGAAATGTGAGAGCCAAAAGATAGAGTTGAATCGAATAAGACACCAAGGTTACGAATCAATGACGAAGGCTTAACGTGGATTCCATCAACATCAAAGGACTGGTCAATCCTTTTGGCTGAGGCAGTAGAACCAATCAATAATATCTCAGTTTTATTATCATTTAGTTTAAGGAAATTCAGGGACATCCATTTCTTGATGTCCCTGATACATTCAGTGAGTGAGTCAGGCAAAGATAACCTATCAGAGCTGGTGGTGAGGTAGATTTGAATATCATCAGCATAGCAATGGAACTGAAGTCCGTGCCTGCGTATGATATCACCGAGTGGATATATGTAGATGATGAATAATAGTGGGCCAAGAACCGAACCTTGAGGGACACCCTGTGTAAGTGAAGCAGTGTCAGATCTAAACCCTTGTATAGTGATATAATACTTTCTGTCGCTAATGTAGGAAATGAGCCAAGAAAGAGCAGAGCCAGTGATACCAATGTCAGAAAGCCTAGAGATAAGTATTTCATGGCAGACTGTGTCAAAAGCAGCGCTTAAATCAAGAAGCATCAGGATGTTTATCAGCCCTGCATCCATGGACAAAAGAATGTCGTTAACCACCCGGAGAAGAGCAGTTTCAGTGCTATGAGCTGGGCGAAATCCAGACTGAAAAGGTTCAAAAAGACCGTTTATATCCAAATGTGATCGCAATTGCGAAGCAACAACCCTTTCAAGGACTTTGCTTAAGAATGGTAAGTTGGATATTGGTCTGTAATTTTCCATTTTTAGGTGGTCTAGGCCTGATTTTTTAAGAATGGGCGTAATCGCAGCCATTTTTAAATCTGCTAGAACAACGCCGGACGCCAAACTACAGTTAATCATATGTGTTATGAAGGGTGCAACCTCAGGGACACACAACTTAAGCAAAACAGTAGGATCAAGGATGGCAGGATGTGGAATTTGACTTCACAATTAGATCACTTATAGCAGTTGGAGTAGTTAGAGTGAAAGCAGAGAGAGAGTTTGTAGAATGAGTAAAATCAGCTATTATTAAGTGAACATTTGAGTCACTTGGATGAAGAGTGTTTTTGGCGATGGATGCAGTGATTGACTTTAATTTGTCAGAGAAAAATTGTAAAAAGCTATTTACAAGCCCCACAGAGCCCGACATAACATGTTGTGGTGGATTTGTGAGTTTGCTAACCATTGCAAAGAGTGATTTGGGCCTGCACTTGGAATTTCTAATGGTAGAAGTGAAATAAGAGGATCTTGCATCGTTAAGGGCTGTACGGTACTTAAGCAAGTGTTCTTTAAAAGCCAAAGAGTGGACAACAAGTCCAGTTTTCCTGTATAGTCTTTCTAGGCGGCGACCCTCGGTTTTTATCGTTCGTAGTTCAGGAGTGAACCATGGTGAGGCACGAGTAGATGGAACCAGTCTAGTTATGACAGGAGCCTGCCTCTCAAGTATTTGAGACAAGACATTATTGTATATACAGCAGATTTCTGATGGACAATTTAATAGTAGACATTCTGACAAAGAAGAATCCCTTATTAAAGCAGAGAAAGAAGATGGATTCACAGAATTGATTTTACGATAGGTCAGCATTTTCTTCAGTGGTGATATAGATATAGGAAAACTACAACTGAAGCTTATGAATTTGTGATCTGAAAAAGCAAAATCAGAGCTGCTAACAAGAATATTATTTAAGACAGATGTACATATGAGATCCAGTATATGACCCCTGGAGTGAGTAGCAAAAGTTACATGTTGGGTTAGGTTGAAACAGTCCAGTACAGCCATCAATTCATTGCAATGTGCAGTGTTTTCATGTATGTTAAA
Organism: Brachymystax lenok tsinlingensis; assembly: GCA_030435695.1. Classification (NCBI taxonomy): domain Eukaryota; kingdom Metazoa; phylum Chordata; class Actinopteri; order Salmoniformes; family Salmonidae; genus Brachymystax; species Brachymystax lenok. The sequence continues at coordinate 25,312,748 of CM059786.1, forward strand.
ATCACCAAGCAGAATAACAGATGGATAGTTACCACAGACAGGAGTGAGTAACGCACTAATCTCAGAGAAAAAATCAGAAGGACATTTTGGAGGTCGGTAGATTAAGATTACAGCCAGTGACGTTTGGCCAGTCATTTTCAGCGCGAGATATTCAAATGCTGTAACGTCATGAAACTCTATCTTGGAAATTTTTAATAGTCTCACGGCAAACTACAGCCAGCCCTCCACCTCTACAATGAAGACGCGGCTGAGAGAAGTAGATGTACCCAGGCGGAGTTAAGAGAATCTGTGGATTAACTAACTAATGTTAGCTAAAGATACTAACGAATAATTAGGCTACATTTCTTTAAATTGACAATTCTGGGAACTGTCTTGTGCAAGATTTAAATTGATACAATACTTGTTAGCAAAAGGTGTCAGCTAGAGATGACGTGCAGGAGCTTGCAGGGATTTGTAGCCTTGCATGATGTCTACTTTGATGCTAATTAGAATTTTTGAATCAGAGTAAATAGAGCCGAATATATTGACAAGTCACCTTGTCTGATAGAGATATACATGGTTGTCAAAACGTCACGTCAGGGTAAGCCTACACAAAACACAGCCCTTAATTTGAAGGGGAATTTCACCCTGGCTCTGCCACAGCATATTGTCATTACAATATTAACAACGCTACGTTTTTATCATAAACATCAGAACTATCCAAACCACGAGGAAGAACTAGCACATTTTCATTTCACTGGTCGACTCCCTGTGTATTTGTCTGATCATAGTGAACCACAAAGTCTGGCAATCATAGCGAAAGCTGATACCGCCCGCTAGGTAGAGTGGGCGTGCCCACAAATTTGAATAATGGTGTTGTTTACTTTCAACGACCAACACACAGTATTTTTTCCCACTAATGTTTGTCATAATGCCTGTGTGGTGTTCTGTGCCTGGCTATGCTAATTACAAACAAGCACAAAAATGTGTTATTTTTCACTGTTCTACCCACCAAAGATTCACCCAGATTCTGCCATAGGCTAGCAGCTATCAAGAATGATGTGGTGACCAAAGATCCATTTCAATGACAGCAGAGAAGTAATGCGATACCATCGATTTTTTTCCCTTCACAACAAAAACATAATATTCTCAATTAGAGGTAACCTAACGTTAGCCAACTTGCTAGCCTAGCTGGACTACGTTAACTAGCTAGCTAACGTTACAGTCCTGTATTGAACTCTGAAAGCCATTAGCTAAATCATTTAGCTATCTTTTGGTATACACACTGTCAATCAATTTTGCTTATGCCATCGGAGTCGCTGCTAGACTGCTAGCTGCCTTCAGCAGAGTAAACATGTTAGTTTGTTGTTCTATCTATGACTGACTTTAGATAACGTAAGCTAGCTAATGTTACTCTTATTTGGTATCTCAATTTGGTAGCCATCTATTCCACCCTTGTCTGGAAAACACCCTGTTACTAAAAATAGAATTGTCGATAAAGCTACAGTGCCTTCGGAAAGTATTCAGACCCCTTGACTTTTTCCACATTGTTAGGTTACAGCCTTATTCTAAAATTGATTAAATTGTTTTTTTCCCCCCTCATCAATCTACACAGAATAACCCATAATGACAAAGTAAAAACAGGTATTTTGGACATTTTTGGTAATTTATATGAAAAAATATCAAATTTACATAAAAATTCAGACCCTTTACTCAGTACTTTGTTGAAGCACCTTTGTCAGCGATTACAGCCTTGAGTCTTCTTGTGTAAGAAAGCTTGGAACACATGTACTTGAGGGGGTTTCTCCCATTCTTCTCTGCAGATCTTCTCAAGTTCTGTCGGGTTGAACAGGGAGCATTGCTGCACAGCTATTTTCAAGTCTCTCCAGAGATGTTCGATCGGGTTCAAGTCCGGGTCACTCAAGGACATTTAGGGACTTGTCCCGAAGCCACTCCTGCATTGTCTTGGCTGTGTGCTTAGGGTTGTTGTCCTGTTGGAAGGTGAAACTTCACCCCAGTCTGAGGTCCAGACCGCTCTGAAGCAGGTTTTTATCAAGGATCTCTCTGTACTTTGCGCTGTTAATCTTTGCCTAAATCCTGACTAGTCTCCCAGTCCCTGCCGCTGGAAAACATCCACACAGAATGATGCTGCCACCACCATGCTTCCCCATAGGGATGGTGCCAGGTTTCCTCCAGATGTGAAACTTGGCATTCAGGCCAAAGAGTTCAATCTTGGTTTCCTCAGACCAGAGAATCTTGTTTGTGTGGGCGGGCGCGTGCGGGGCATATTGTTTAACTTCATTTATAAAGTGAAAAAGGTTAGGTTTTGAATTAGACCATTTGTGAATATGAAATGTACCTAGTATTATTAGCAGTTGAACTAAATATACTACATCTTTATCTGTCAGATTTTCTGAAATAAATCATTATATCAAAACCATTAAATAGTACAACCGGTCCTATTTTTTTTGTAACAAAATTCTGTATGTCAATCCAAAAAAATCCAAAAAACAAATGCAAAATTGTCTCCTTCTCCATTCCACAGAAATCACATTTATAGTCAATATTCAGCTTGAATCTTTCCAAAACATGTTTCACTGGATAAATTCTATGTAACATTTTAAATGAAACTTCCTTTACCTTGCTATTGGGGCGGCAGGTAGCACGTTGGACTTGTAACCGGAGGGTTGCAAGTTCGAATCCCCGAGCTGACAAGGAAAAAATCTGTCGTTCTGCCCCTGAACAAGGCAGTTAACCCACTGTTCCCCGGGCGTCGAAGACGTGGATGTCGACAAGGCAGCCCCGCACCTCTCTGATTCAGAGGGGTTGGGTTAAATGCGGAAGAAACATTTCGGTTGAAGGCATTCGGTTGTACAACTGACTAATAATGGTGACTTTGACTTTAACTATTGATACAATATTTGTTAGCAATTTTCCATGCCATATGAGAGTAGATATCCATCCTCATTCAGTAACTGACCAACCAAAATTATTTTATTCTCAAACCAGTTATGAAAAACAGAGACTTATTTTTAAATCGTATATCTTTGTTGTTCCATAGAAAATATCTGTGAGGGGACAAATTGTGTTTATACGCTAACATCCAAGCTAAAATTGCCTGTTTATGGAATTTGGCCAATTTTACTGGGATTTTATCAACATCAAAATTACATTGAAGCAAAAATTCGAAACCACCAACAGAGTCAAATAAATACTTAGGGAAGACATTCCAAATACTGTTCTGGTTCTTAATATACTTCAGAATCCAATTTATTTTAAAAGTATTATTTAGAGTATTGAAATCTAAAACCTCAAGACAAATAGCCAAACCGAAACTGTTGACAAAAATACTTTCTGCTACTAAGAGGGAGGGAGGGGGGAGGGGTGTTCTGGCAGGGGAGAGATTTTCGGCACAACACCGACTATGTTATCTGTGATGATTCTGAGGCTCTATACAAATTCGACTGAGGTAAAGTTGGTTTTATATTCCCACATAAGGACATTCAAAAGACGTTCAACAGACGTTCAACAGACATTCAACAGACATTCATCAGACATTCGCCAAAAGCCATTTAAAAATGTAAAAATCAATAACAAATTCACCGTTTGTCACAGAATCAAGCTAGATATGATTTATTCTATAAATGTCTAGCATACTTTTACAACCTTTGAGTAGAAATTCCAATTTTGACTTAGAAATACATAAAATCTATAAAATGACATTTAAATCAATAACTAATTCAACGTTTGTCACAGAAACATAAAACTATGTATGATCTATTTTATAAATGTCTAGCATACTTTTACAACGTTTGTTTTGAGGAAAAATTCCAGTTTTGATTTGATAGAGGGCATGTAATCCGTCTAGAGGGCATGGTCAAAGTTCTAACGAATCTGTTATACCCTATTAGAAGGGGCCTGGCAGAAAATTCAGCATCTTCAGTCATATTAAATTAGATTACAGGAAAAAACTACGTGATGAAGAGGTCTGACTAACAAAGAAGACATGTGGATGGATCAAGAGGACCAAGATAACCAAGAGGATCAACATGGACATTCCACAGTGGAGATAAAGAAAACTAAGAGAGAACCATAACCATATATTAGCATGGGTATTGAAAGATACCAGAGGGTGGATAACAAAATAAAGCACTAATATAAGAAGTAGATGGTACATGTTTGGTTTCTGGGCTAAATGTATACATTATGATTTGCCTCTTAACTGTATGTGAACCCCTCTGCAATCTACTGGCACTAACCATTAAAACCTAGGACTTCAACCAGGCTGTCCCTATGCTATTTGCTCTCTTAAACTGCTAGCATGTGAAATTTGGTTTTCACAAAAGATCATGAAAATAAATATCAACTGGCACAAATCAGCTCTACATAATTCATCAGGGAGGTGTGCCACTACCACTCATTATACCCATTACACCCAGTCACCTACATTACCAAATCCCTTTCAATTCACATTCCTTGCAGAAATAACTATTTGCAAACCTTTTAAAACGTCCAGAAAAAAACTGGTGTTAGAAGGGTATTTATACTTTAAAATACATATTTTATGTGAATGGATGTGGATGAAAGAATTATGCCTGTGTTTTAATGTCCTAGTTTCATACTTTTATCTCCAAGTGAGCATAAGAGGACCTTGGGAATCAGATTTACCATTATACCCATTGATCAAATGTATAACAGACACTGCTCAAAAGGAGTTGTTTGTGATATCTACACTCAGTTGCCACTTGATTAGGTTCACCACCCTATTCACGAAAATAAATTGCTCCTACATACACCAAGTCCAGTGGTCTTGGCTTGCTAGACATGCAGAGAAGTATTCAGGTATTCTGTTACTGTTTGTTTGAACTTTTGAATGTGCAAAATGACAGCACAGTCTGTGATTGTCTTTTGTAACTCAGAAAAGTTCCAAAATTGTTTTAATAATTCCAACACTCAGCTTGTACTGACTAATAAACTCCAACTGGACTTAAAAACTTGAACAGTCGATCTCCTTTCCCAGTTTCATCAACTGTTTTGAATTCACGCTGTTCCAGATGCAAAGGGGGTTGTACCTAATAAAGTGACCACTGAATCTATACTTTCCAGAATGTGTTCTGGGAATACCCGGGGTATTAAACATTTGGCTGTAAGTGTTGAACAGTTGAATCTATTACCTCAGGAAAAAAGCCTGAAAAAGGAAATACTGATACTGGAAAATACATATTTGGAGGTTTAATGTACTTTGATGTAGGTTTGATGTACCTACTGTAGTTATTGTAATTCATGTTACATATATTTCTAAATCCCACATGGTGATCTCATGGAACCTTGTTGTTTTTATATCTTAGCCATTAGGGGAGGTGTTATTTTTATTCTGCATTAGGCTAACAGGAAATACAGAAAAAGGAAGGGAAATTCTCAGACTTACAGTAGATTACAACAAGGTTGACTAGGTGTTTTCGAGGTAAACTTTTGGCTCCAATGGGTCGCGTAAAGCAGAAAGACGATCTTTGGGGGAACCCTTTGCTACAGGGTGTGGGAAGGGGGCAAAGCACAGACAGTGAGAGAACAATGTAGTATCTAACTGTAAGGGACAGATTGTCTTTGAAGCACAACCTTTAGAACTATAGGTTCCAGAAAGCGTCTTTAAATGTGTCAACAATGCATAGAAATGTGGTCCTCCTTTTTTTTTTTTTTTTTACAGTCTTCAACGCGAAGCAAGACTGCTCAATGTGTGCTTTACATCATCCAGAGAAAACTGATGATCATCCCACCAACTGGGTTTGTATTTAGTTTCATCCTTCAAGACATTTAGAAGTATGAAACTTTTGTCTTGAATTTTTTTTATCAGGGTTATCCTTGTGTTATTGCTAGGGTTGCACATTTTGGGGAATATTCAGAGGTGGAAACTTTCCGTGGGAATTAACGGGAATATATGGGAATTAACGAGAATATATGAGAATTAACGGAAATATATGCAAATTAATATTAATACCATTTAAATTAAGATGTTTTTTTGCATTGGATATATTTACCATATCATATGGAGACAGAAACATAAACATTTTACCTTATCATAAGCAGACAAATTTCACATTATTAAATCCTTCCAATAGAAAAAATATACATAATTGTTACAAATTGAACTTTAATTAAATGAGTTGACTCTTCACATGGGATGATTTCACTGAACAACAAAAGGGAATATTGAATGATGCCCAATGATCCATCACATCTCCCAAAATCTGTAAAATGATAGTCTAGAAACTAAAGCTTTGGTTGTCTTCCTCTCAGGCTTCCATGTCTTCTCCTTGGACCTCCTCATTGTCCACCTCTTGAACATCAGACTAAGGCCTCATCTTCACTGTCACTTTCCAACCTTGTTGAGGATGGCTCGTTGTCTGGCTCAAAAATCCTCAAGTTTGCCTGGATGGCCACCGATTTTTCAACCCTTGTATTGGTCAGCCTGTTACGTGCTTTGGTGTGTGTGTTTCCAAACAAGGACCAGTTGCTCTCTGAGGCGGCTGATGTTGGTGGGATTTGGAGGACGATGGAGGCAACAGGGTAAAGAGCCTCGGATCCACAAAGTCCCTTCCATGCGGTGGCTGATGAGATATGTTGGCACGACTGCCATATTGCATCTCCATCCCAAAGTCCTTGCTTGGAAGTGTACTCCGCCAGACTGCCAATAACCTTGCCCTCTTCCAAGCCAAGGTGGCGAGACATGGTAGTGATGACACCATAGGGCCTTGTTGATCTCTGCACCAGACAGGATGCTCTTGCCAGAATACTTTGGGTCCAACATGTATGGGCTTCAGGCAGAAGACCTCACGCTTTTTGATGTATTTCAGAACTGCAGTTTCCTCTGCTTGGAGCAACAGTGAAGTGGGCAGGGCAGTACGGATTTATTATCTTACATCTGCAAGCAGAGTCTGAACATCAGACAGGATGGCATTGTCTCCCTCAATCCGTGCAATGGCTACTGCTATAGGTTTCAGGGGTTTCAGGCTGCTTACCACTCTCTCCCAAAAATACATCATCCAGGAGGATCCTCTTGATGGGGCTGTCAATATCGTTAGACTGTGATATGGCCATTTCTTGGAGAGACTCCTTCCCCTCCAGGGGACTGTCAAACATGATGACAACACCACCCCAACGGGTGTTGCTGGGCAGCTTCAATGTGGTGCTCTTATTCTTCTCACTTTGCTTGGTGAGGTAGATTGCTGCTATAACTTGATGACCCTTCACATACCTAACCATTTACTTGGCCCTCTTGTAGAGTGTATCCATTGTTTTCAGTGCCATGATGTCCTTGAGGAGCAGATTCAATGCATGAGCAGCAAAGCCAATGGGTGTGATGTGAGGGTAGGACTACTCCACTTTAGACCAAGCAGCCTTCATGTTCGCAGCATTGTCTGTCACCAGTGCAAATACCTTCTGTGGTCCAAGGTCATTGATGACTGCCTTCAGCTCATCTGCAATGTAGAGACCGGTGTGTCTGTTGTCCCTGGTGGCTCTTGTAGAATACTGGTTGAGGGGTGGAGATGACGTAGTTAATTATTCCTTGCCCACGAAGATAAAGCATGTCTGGTTGGAGGGGTGTATGCTGGGAGAAGAACATTCAGAAATCTCTTCCAATACACATTGCCTGTGAGCATCAGAGGTGAACCAGTTGCATACACAGCTCGAGCAAGACATTCATCAGCATTTCTCTGACTACGTTCCTCCATTGAGTCAAAAAAAACTTCTGATTCCAGGAGGACCATGAGCTGTTGCTATCGATAAGGCGTCTGATTCCTCATTTTCACCTTGAATAGAAGTAGAGGGACTTTTGTCACAGGTTGCTTGTTGTGAGCGCTAAGGGAACTTTATGCCCTTGGCCAGATGATTCTGCATCTTTGTTGCATTCTTCACATATGACTTGGCACAGTATTTGCAAATGTACACAGCTTTTCCTTCTACATTAGCTGCAGTGAAATGTCTCCACACATCAGATAGTGCACGTGGCATTTTACTGTAAAGATTAGAAATAAATGAGTAAAAAAATACCAAATACAATTCCATGTACAGATAAATAGTTAAGCAGTTAGATTAAACAACTCCTTTGTAAGATTTGGATTTCAAAGATTGCCATTATTGTAATGTTTGATATTACAACATTGATGTGTGATACCTTTTTTATCAACGCATGTTTTTTTTCAAATGCATGCCTTTATTACTATCTGATTTATATTGCCTGAATACTGAACGATGATTAACACCTCAGTTATGTGTGCTTCTGTCAGGGTTGTGGTCAAATGCATGTCATTTAAAGTCAATTTAGCAATTGAACAAAAATCCAGTTAAATTTGAAAAAAATTCTAATTGCAAAAGCATGTAACAGAATTTGGGTATTCCAGATTCTGGACGTATAAATAAATGACTGTTGTGCCTTGTAACTACTTTAAAATGTGGAACTCTTGCACTAAAAATGCAAACATTGATTTGGCATACAATTTAAGATTGTAAACATTGTACAACTTTATGTAAACATTGTCTAACTTCATATAGAACAAATTGCACTTGAAATTAACATGTCTTTAAAGTTATTGCAAATAAATGCATATTTTCCCTTTTTCTGAGACAATCACTGAATTAGATTTCTTCATCTTTAAATTCAATATTTGAAATTGTATGTATTTCTATCAAATCAAAACTGGAATTTTTCCTCAAAACAAAAGGCTGTAAAAGTATGCTAGACATTTATAGAATAAATCATACCTAGTTTGATGTTTCTGTGACAAACGGTGAATTAGTTATTGATTTATACTGCTTGAAATTGCAATTTATAGATGTTATGTATTTCTATCAAGTCAAAACTGGAATCTCTACTCAAAACAAAGGTTGTAAAAGTATGCTAGACATTTATAGAATAAATCATATCTAGTTTGATGATTCTGTGGCAAACTGTGAATTAGCTATTGCTTTTTACATTTTTAAATGGGTTTTGGCAAATGTCTGTTGAATGTCTGATGAATGTCCAAATGTGTGAATATAAAACCAACTTTACCTCGGTACAAATTCGACAGTCACGAGACGGGACTTCAAATAGGCCTGTGGCGTGTCAAGGGAACCGTAGCCTACTGTTTAGATGGGTTAAATGGAAACTGAATTCTGGACATTGACTAACCAGAATAACCTACTGTTTTTTGGCAAACTCCAACGTCCTCTGATAAAACTAGTCTCGTGCGAATCGACATCTCTGTGTTTTGAAATGTCCGAGTTCGCTTGTGGTTTGACAATAACTAATTAGGGTATATCCTCTGGCGTGTTGATGCTAATGTGTTGATGTTCTCTTTATCCATAGCAGAATGATTTTGCAGTACATGGTGATCGAACAGGTTTCCTGTTATATTCATCAGAGGTATAGGGAGGGTGAAGTCTATTAATCCAAAAATTAGTAATTATACAAGGTATGTGTATGAAAACTATTAGCAAAAGTTTTTTTTAATAAAAATTCACCACAAAAACCAAGGTACGAATACTGTCAGGTGTATGTTTTGTTAACCATCTGTATAATTACACATTTTTGGATTAATAGACTTCACCCTCCCTATACCTCTGATGAATATAACAGGAAACCTGTTCGATGCTAATGTGTTGATGTTCTCTTTATCCATAGCAGAATGATTTTGCAGTACATGGTGATCGAACAGGTTTCCTGTTATATTCATCAGAGGTATAGGGATATTCATTGACGAGGTAATGTGATCTGCATAACATACCAATTGACATAACTTTGTATGCCTCCTTTTCTGTATATCTGCAGACACAAAAGTGAGCAGTTCAGTCATCTGCACCCAACACAGCTAGCCTTCAACATATTCTTATAGCCTACATATTCTTACCTCTTTGTTGATTGATATCCATTGAATTGTGTCCATTTTCTGTTTTAGAAAGATTTGCATAAATATGCAAAGATAGATCATCATAAAACAATATCAATTTAGATCATACAAGCGACAAACCTTCCCTTAAATTCAGATCTTTAAATTGTTCAGTTAAGTGCCTGCACCTGCTGCCCTTTCAAATCCAAATGTTTCAGTTGGGGAGTTAGGTTCCTACACGAACACCCACCAACTAAAGAGGTTCCTCGATAAACCCCTCCTCCTATGGGGTTCTTGGAAGAACCTTTTGGGGGCCATTTTCAGTGCCAAGAACCCTAAGGTTATTCAAAGAAGAACCCTTGTTGAACCCCTAATTTTTTGAGTGTATCAAGATAGCTAGCATGTTAATGATTCAAGTAACCAGTTATGATGTCAAGTAGAATTTTGCATAACTCAATTGACTAATCAAGATAAAATCGCAGCGAAATACTTTTATTTATACATTTATTTGTTCTGAATATGTCACAAAAACTTGGATTAATAACAGCTAATTATGGCAGGTATACAGGTGATAAATAACCAATAAATAACAAGCACATTGTTATACGATTCCACAAATGGCTTGGCTTCACAACAGTAATTTCAATTACAACACAAGGCAGTAAATTAAATCATTAATATGGTAATTTTGTTCTTTCTGAATGGTGATGTGGGCATATTAAACTAAACAGAAAAGATGAGAAAGAAATCATATTAGATATAGGTCAATAAAAACAGAAATATCTGTTTAGGCCATGTCTGATTTGTGTGTGCGCTGGTGGGTTTTTAGATGAGACGCTTGTGTGAAAGTCTTCTCACACACTTTACACTGGAATGGCCTCTCGCCTGTGTGGGTAACATAATGTCTCTGGAGTTTGGAAGGAGTCTTGAAATCCTTGAAACAAATTGCACACCGATATGTGCTTGACTGAGTAACCTCAATTTGATTTCTTGAAGCACATTTATGGAGCTGAAGATCCCTTTCAGTTTCAAAAGATGTGATGCATTTGTCACACTGAAATGGCATGTGAATTGGTTCACTCCAGTAATGATCAAGCCTCTCATTGTGGATAACATTATGACTGTCTGCATCTGCTATGACTTGATTGGTTTGAAATTCCATTTGCATAGAATGCATGTGACCCCCCATTTCCTGTTGCAATGAATTCTGACCTGTCATCTCATTGTTTAGGGCATGTCTGTGAACAATAAGATGAGTAGCAAGTTCAGATGGGGACAAGAAATTACTGTGACACTCAGTGCACCAATAGTCCTGGCTTTGTCTACTCCCAGATTCCATATTATCATCTGGTAGGCTTATGTCTTGTATTGCCACAAAGCTTGGGTCTCTTGTCTCTGAAGAATGACCTAAACCCTCATCAGTGACTGAGCAGTGATCAGAACGGTCTTTGTAGGACTGTGGAATGTCTCTCAGTGTCTGTCCTTGAGCAGAGGCAAGAGTTTCATGGTCAGGGTCCCTAAATGTACTGTTATCCTGGACATCACTACATGTTTTAATCTCATGTGTTCGTCGTTCATGACTTCTCAAGTGGCAAGGCTGTCTGAAAGTTTTAGTGCATAAACTGCATTTGAATGGTCTTATCCCAGTGTGTATGAGAAAGTGTCTAGATAGTTTCGATGGAGTGTCAAAGCCCTTCTGACAAATTGTGCACAGGTGTGCTTTTCTTTTAGCACAGGTCATCTTGTTTGGTATGGATTGTTTAGAAGTGTTGTTAATGTTGTTGTCTTGTTGTGCCTTTGGTTGATTATTACAGGTATCCTCAAAATTGTCCTGGAATGGTCTCCATTCATTCACACCATTTGAATGGAATGGCTCTGTTTTCATAGAACTCATCACAGGAACTTGAACACAGACTTTAGGGTACTGAAGTTGTTGCGGCCTTCTTACTTTCATTCTATTTCCCTGTCGAGAGGCAGGTCTGAAGGGTCTCCACTTGTGAGTTCCCTCATGGACTTTCAGGTGTGTGGCCTGTCTGAATGTTTTTCCACATGCCAGGCATTGGAATGGTCTCAAGCCAGTGTGTACAAGGTTATGTCTTTGTAGTTTAGAGGCAGATGGGAAATATTTGAAACATAGCAAACACTGGTGTTTCGTATGGCTTGTACTCCCCACAGAGATGGCGTCAGCGCCTTTCAAAGCCAATTCTGGCAATTCTGGACCTGTACTCAGGAAAGGGGCATCATTAACTTTTCCTGTTGAAGGCATTGCTTGATTTTTCAATTGCAAGTGGCCACTTTGATTCAGTGTTGTTTCTGGTGGCATTTGGAGAGGGAGCTGAGGCTTGGATAGGGATGTTGAATGCTGAAACCAATGCATTTTCCTATTGCTTTCATTGTGTCCACAAGCAAAAGTACTGCCTTGACCTGACTGTTTCTCTGTAGGGGAGTTGAGCTGAACGTTCCTATCAGAATTGTGCTTTTCAGGAAACTTTTCCTGAAATTGGACACCCACTGGAGACTCTCTGTGTTCAGTAATTCGACGTGATGGAGGTCTAGAACGTGGAGCATATCTTTGCTTTCCATTTTTGGACCACAGATGAGTGTGGGAGTGGATCCTCAAATGTGTTGGCTGGCGAAATCGCTTTCCACACGTGTGGCACCCAAAGGGTCTTTGACCAGTATGGGTCAACATATGCCTCTGCAGTTTGGATGGAGAAGGGAAACATTTAAGGCATGCAAGACACTGATGGTTCAGTTGCTGATTCTTTGCTTTCTGGCTGATCTTACGTTGGCTGCTGGTTTGACCAAATACCGGAGTCTTCAGGTGAGATGTTGCCGTTGATTCAGGTTCCTGCAGAGTGGAAACTGGAAAGTCTTTATCATCTTTCACATTCAGCTTCCAGTGCTCTGGTTTAACAATAATATTGAGTTCAAGAGCTTTCGATTCATTAGGCTCTGGAGAAGTCATCCCTTTGTCTGAATTTTGGTAAGCATGTTCAGTCTTCGACACAGACACGGCATCCCTTGGATCATCCACCCGACTTGTGTTCTGAGATTCATCTTGGTTCTTATGACTGACTTGGTGCCTCTTTAAATGGGTTGAAAGACGGAAGGTTCTGCCGCAGACACGGCACTGAAAGGGTCTTACTTCTTTATGCATCATGTAATGCTGCCTGTGTCTAATTGAACTACTGAATGTCTTTGAGCAAATGCTACACTGAAATTGACTGGTACCACTAGCATTCGGCTCTACTTTGACAGGAAGCGAAGACTTTTCTAACTTGTCCAGGTGCTGCGGGGCACCGACACTTATTTCACACTGTAGTTCCATATCTACATTTGTGTTCCTAGCATCTATTAGCTTTTCTTTTTGTTTGGTACACACATTTTGGAGATTTGATTTATTATGCGAGGCATATAGGTGGGTTTTCAGGTGTGACACCTGCCTGAATGTTTTCCCCGCAGTCCTCACAGGAAAAAGGCTTCTGGCCAGTGTGAGTAAGAAAATGACGCTTTAGTTTGGATGGAGAACAGAATGTTTTTGAACAGGTTGGACATTCGTGGTTCACCCTCATTCTACCTCTGAAAGAGCTCTGCTGAGACCCAAGCATGGGGATAGTCTTAGAAAATCCAGTAGGCCTGCGTTCATGTATTTGAGAGTGCATTTTCAAATGGGCCCTTAGTCTGAAGGCCTTCCCACAAATGTTACACTCAAAAGGTTTTGGCTGACTGTGAACTGGTAAGTGCCTCTGAAGCTGGTGAGAGGAACTAAAACACATCAGGCACACTGTACATGTGTAGACATCGTCTGTGTGCCATGCACTGTTCTCCATTCCATCAGAGCCGATCATGTTATCTTGCAGTAAATCTGTGAAGAAATGGCCTCCTGGCTGGGTGTTTTGTTGGCTGCTAAATACACCATTATCAGCAGGTGGGATAAGTTCAGGTTGTGGTTTGATCTCTGAGGCTGTAGTGTACACCTCTGGTGGTGTCCTCTGCATGGTCCCATCTCTTTGAAAATATTCTGCAGGCAACAGTGGGGTCTGTGTAATTAAATCATGTCCAGATTTCTCAAGAGATGGATCAAGGTTTGTAGGTACTGGTATAGTATGTTGCAAACTGTCTGTGGGTAGACTCCAATTGTGGTAATTCCCTGTGTGGGTCTCGGAGTGCTTCTTTAAATGCACAGATTGTCTAAAGGCTTTGCCACAAACCAAACAGGTAAATGGCTTTTGGCCTGTGTGTATGAGATAGTGTCTCTGGAGTTTAGAGGCACTCGGGAAACCTTTACAACAAACGCTGCACTGATGCATTGTCTTCTTCGTTCCGGTGATGTTAGACAAATGCTTGATGACTCTCCTTCATTGAGCAATCTAGGAAAAAATATCAAATATGTTTAAATACAATATTTATGTGGGTAAATACACATAGAAAAGGAGTAATGTATAATTAATTGAATAAAAAACAACGGCATTCTTCAACCTAGCATGAGCAACAACAGAAATACGTTGCAAATCCATTCATGGCTCTTTTAGCGCGATTTTGTAATAAAATGTGTCACCTGAACAATAAAACTCCCTTACAGTATGTAACATAAAATAGGCCTAAGTTAAGACGTAGCTAGTTGCATGTTACGGGATAGCTAGCTAACGTTGCATTCATAGTTATATATACACATCAAATTCCGATGTAACATAAAATAGGCCTAACTTGTAGTCAACACATATTAGGACTGAGTTAGCTAGCTAACGTTACATTCAAGCTAGAATGACAAACTGAAAATGATAGCGCTACTAGCTAGCTTAGCTAGCTAACCTTACCTAATGTTTAATTTGCCAGTTTCACCAGGATAATTTTTTAAAATAGTCACCATGCACGAGTCCAGTTGATGGTTATTCTCAAGAATGAGAAATACAAGTACAATTGATGCTAGTGCGGTACAAAAAACGACGAAAAATGTCGATTACGTGAGAACAATGTTCAAAATCAACAACAACTGTGTCCGTCTCTCAATAACGCTCGGATGGAATCAGTATTACTTATTTCAGGTTCCCACACTTCTGTTCTGAAGTCTACCGTAGTGGCAGTATCTATCTATGAGGTTTATCCGAGGCACTGGTAAAATAAATAAATACATACAGAAATAAACTTTGCGGAATTCCACTACCAGTTTGTGGTGTATTGTAGTCAGTGAAGTGCACAGCAAATTGTTTTATATTAGTTTTGAATACCTAAAAAGTTCAAGAAATAGAGTTCAGAAAATATTTGTTAAATAAATGAAAGTAATTTTTTTATAAAAATAACACAAGAAAATAACAATAACGAGGCTGTATGCAGGGGGCACCGGTTCCCGAGTCAATGTGCAGGGGTACAGGTTAATCGAGATAATTTGTATACGTCGGTAGGAGTAAAGTGACTATGCAGTCTTATGTCTAGGAACTGTTAAGGAACCTTTTGGACCTAGACTTGGCGCTCCAGTACCAGAGAGGTTTTATTTAACCTTTATTTAACTAGGCAAGTCAGTTAAGAACAAATTCTTATTTACAATGACGGCTTACCCTGGCCAAACTCAGACGACGCACTGAGATGCAGTGCCTTAGACCGCTACACCACTCTGGAGCCACTCGGGTGACTGAGGTCTTTGACAATTTCCCTTCCCTTGAATATGGCAACACCATTTATCGGAATGCAGCAGCCACTACTCTTAAACCTTTGGATGCTGTCTATCATTGCACCCTATCTCTGGTGATTTTTAAAATGCATCTCTGCATCCTGTATCAAAAGGTTGGCTGGTCCTTATTAAAGTCCCATTGGTCACATTATTACTTTATTACCGTTGTTACAAAGCTCTACTGGACAAGCTTCCAACATACCTCACTTTGTTGTTTAAGTATAAAGACATGGGTTACTAAACACGTTCACAGGGTTGGTTAAGTCTTGAGGTTCCTCAGGACTCCACCGAATTGTGTAGATCTGCTTTTAGTTTTGATGCGCCCCACTGCTTCAGCAATCTGCAGATCTCCTTGAAGTTCAGGCAGTTTAGGGTATTGATTGAAGACCTGGTAGCTGAGAGATGCAGAATTTATCAATGATAGTATTTCAGATTTTTGTGTTTTCTAACTGTTGCTTGTATTCTATAAAATGTGTCAATTGTCAAATGCAAGGCTCCCCGTTGAAATAAAGGTAAAACATGTCAGATATATAGTTAGTCAGAAAAGGAGAAAGGGTTGCTAAGTTTTATTGGAAATACAATTATAGAAGTATATGTTTACCTCAGCCCAGTGTCAGACTTGGACTGAAAATTGGCCTTGGCATTTCAAACACAGCGGCCCATTTTTTCCCTTGAGGCCCCCACACGGCACATTTCCAGCCTCCAGGACCCCACAAAGGCCCTTTTTCTTCCTCCGGATCCCACACCGGCCCATTTTCTTCCTCCAGGACACCACACCGGCCCATTTTGTTCTTTGAGGGCCCTAATATTAGCCAGATAATTATAATTTTGCACAAAACCCCCAAGTTAGACAGGCCTACTGGGCTAAAAATGGACCAGTCTGTCCCTGCCTCAGCCTCAACTTAGCTGTCCCACATCCTGCAGTGTAATTAAAGATTAACAAATTAACCTAGTGGCTTTCTAGCACTGGAGCTTTCTAGAAGCTTACTGTTTACTGCCTGCACTCAGTCACCCTCGGATTAGATTGTTTGACTAAATACTTTAAGAGATGCAAAAATACACAAATGAATGGACAAACAAACTGTTAATGGAATTAACAAGAAGGCCTCCAGTGAGCTCTACCAGAGCTGCTATTTGACTGCAATTCATACAATCAGCCATAAGAGGGCTGCATACACCACACAATAACCTGCTCCTTCATGAAGCCTTATAAAGCATTGTCTATAAATCAGACTGTTGCCATGGTTACTCCATGAAATCAGTCTTAAAGAAGTCACTGTAAAAAATATGCAATAGTCTCTACAAGCCAAGTGGAAGTGGAGATAGGGTAACCACAGGAAAGTGTTGCTTGCTCTACTTTTTACGGCCCCGGTAGGTTCTGTTGCTTGTATTTTCCATCTCCTGACGCCATTTCACGTGACGCACAATATCTAAACAATAGCCGAATGTAACCGAATGTTGTCGACCAAAGTGCACTCCCTCGCAATCAAATGGAAGTGCTTTTGAAATTTGCCAGCTGATTGCATTGGACAAAGTTTGGTCTGTGCTTCGGTTAAACTCGGCCATTGTTGACATACGCAAGTTGCTTGCGTTAGCATTGAAAATACAACCAGTGTACTGAAAGTCGAGTTAATAAACAATTATCTGTGGATACACAAGAACAAAATCAGCAGACAACAGCTAAAGTACTTTCAAAGTTTATTCAACAGTCTGACTTGTGATGGGACTGTTCACAAAAAGTGTGCATAGATGTTAAAGACCAGAGAGAAGTATTCCATTCTCAGAGTCGTAGAGGCTACATAAAGGAGTACATGGAAGCACCAACATGTCAGTGACACATGTCTTATATGATGGTTGCTGGTATTCATAGTTGTAAAAATCAAATAAAAAACCTTTTTGAAGAATCACAAATAAGAACACTTTCAAAAAGATTCAAAACTTGACAATCGTATCAGCCACCATGGATTTGAAACTAGAGGCCACAGTGTCGGAAGCCCCAGAGACATCCTGATACGGTATCCCCCACTGTATAAAACTGCCAGGGGGAAGGAAAACTGCGAAGCCAGCCTGGGTAGCCTGAAGGAGCTAGCACACAGTCAAAGTCCATGTGCCTGGCTACAATGACAAGGGCCGCAGGGTGGTACACTGCACACAAAGGACAATGTTAGCCACAACAACTACTAGTTCGTGTGTGGGCTGGCTATAGGTTTAGTAGAGGATGTTGCTTTTTTTAACACAAAAAATAAAATGTCACCATGTCTTTATACATTTTTCTGAAGATACAATGGTAATAACATTGAGCAGTTAACATCGACATACACCACAGTCTGTAGATAAGGTTGCAAAATTCCAGGAACTTTCACTTTCACTAATTAACCAGGATTTCTGGAAAACCAGGGAATTTATTGAAAGTTCCCGGAATTTTGCAGCCCGAACTGTAGCCCTACAGTATGTGTACAGCCATGTCCAGGGAAGTGACAACATGTTTGATGTCTCTGCTTGTCTGTCTGCATGTCTGAGACATAATTGTTTTCTGTGGTGATCGACAAGTGATTGTCTGTCTGTGTGTGGCACCAAATGTTGTGGCTGGGACATTCTAAAATGCTGACACCATCCCCCGTAGACCTACCACATTCAGATTAAAGGGTGTGTAAAAAAAGGTGTAGGATTGTACCGACCACAAGATTCCTACCTCGGGGTGCCTACCCAAAGATCTGCTAGGTATTTCAGTAAGGAAAAAGAATGCTTTGGACTCACAGTTAAAAAATAAACAGAAGAGTCAAAACTTCTAACATGTGTTCAGAATTTTAGTAAGGATCTTATTACACATTTCTAAATTGAGTGCTGCTGTTATTCCATATTTGTGACCTAGCATTTCCTTTAGGTAGGCTAAACCCACATGGTTAACCTTAACATGTACAGTATTTTATTGGTGTGTTGTTTTGCTCAGCCTCATAGATAATTGCTTGTTTGTTTTTGGGATCTGTCGGTTGCTTCTATTGTCAAATTTTTGTTAAGCGCAATGAAAACCACAGATAGATGGGTTGCGATCAATAGCCCACTCTGCTCCCTCCATCACAAGCACAATGAAGAGAATATAGCCTGAGTAAAGATGCATTCCAATTGCGCTCTTCAATACGGTTCAGGATCTTTGAGAAAATAAATGTTTTAGGAGCAATAGTTATGGCATGGTTTTCTTCACACGCCACACACACAAACACCAGATATAGACTTGTTGCCAGACCCACCCATGGACACCTGCCCTGCAGCTGTGTAGGCTAAGGAAACGACCGTCTCCTATTAACCAGACTGAGTTAGAATCGATGGGCAACGTAAAGAGGCTTCATCTTTTCAGGTGCTTGGTTCTGATTGCCTATTACACAATAATAACACGTTTATGGCCCGCCAAGCATGAGGGAGAAAAACAAAACATAACACCCCAAAAACAAATCAATGTATAGCTTTTCTGTCACACAAAGCTTTTATTATGGGTGTTAGCGTGCTAAGCGTAACTCTATCGCTAACAGCAGGAGATCCATGGATATATAGTAGCTCTTTGCTCGTGGTCCGGGATACACTGACTGCTGGTCTTTAATGGGCTCTGGTTCTCTGGCATGTGGGCTGTACTGTCCTGTACTGAACAGTAGATTTGTCTGATAAAGGCTCTCTCTGTTTCAGAGTGACAGCTGCTGGAAGGCTTGGGTGGAGGATATAGTGGATTACTGGCCTGGTGTCTTGAGTAAGCCCCCATACTCATGTACACAATTATACACATATTAAACAGAAATGTACTACATCAGCACATTCCCACAACACACAATGACAAATAGTAAAGCCATCAACTAAAGGGTTGGTGTGTGTCCAGATGTAGTCTGTATGAACAGTCAAGTTCCTCTTATTTTCTGTGTGGATCTAACTGATCCCAGGATGGACCCTCCTTCAGCATTGTTCTGGAGTTGTAGCTCCATGCAGTGGATGGGAGAGAGTAGTTTCTCTTGTCCAGATAGGTCTCTCTCTCTACAGACTGAGCCAGCAGGACAAGTGGATGGCCAGCAGAGTCAGGCAAGTCCAGGACAGGAACTAACTTTACTTTACTTTACTGACTTTATTGTCCCCATGGGGATATTCTGTTGCAGTGTCATGTACACATTTAAGGTGGTGATTAAATGCAAAACAAAACAAAGTGACAATACAACGTTCATAACAGTTGCATACCAATAAAAGGAGACTAGCCTGCTGGCCTTAATGGGTCGATAGGAACTAGCTATTTAGGAGGGATATCACACCTGGCTCAAATTATTGTCTAGTTCTGTTTTTCCTGCCGAGGGGTGCCCTATACCTGCACCCAGAGGGAGTAGTTTAAAGTCCGGATACAGGGGGTGGCTTGGGTCTAAAATGATTTTGTGAGCCTTGCAGAGGATCTCATCCAGGCCTGTCTGTTTGACTCCAAGAGTCTTTCTTGCTGTGGTGATAATCCTTCTCAGCATATTTCTCTGGCTGACAGTGGCATTGCCAAACCAACAAACAATACAAAAAATAAATATACTCTCAACGAAATATTTGTAAAACAGAGTCAGTATAGTACAATTAACATTAAAGGATCCCAGCTTTTTGAGAAAGTACAGTCTCTGTTGGCTCTTTTTGTCGATCAGGTCTGTACATTTACTCCACTGAAGCTTATTGTCCAAGAGGACACCCAGATATTTGTATTCCTCTACAATCTCTATGTTCTGACCTCTGATAGATGTTGCAGAGGTAGGTGTTGTACGCTTCCTGAAGTCTATGCACATCTCTTTGGTCTTGTTGGTATTGAGGACCAAGTGTGATTTGTCACACCATTCTACAAAGTCATTAGGACCAGGCCATGGTGTTCCTCGTCATCATGTAACAGTCTTATCAAGGCAGTGTCATCAGCGAACTTAACGAGGTGTCTGTCAGGATGGGAACTAGTACAACTATTGTTATACAAGATGTACAGGTGTGGAGACAAAACACATCCCTGAGGAGAGCCTGTGTTGGTGGTGCGTATGTCCCACACGTGGGGATCTACTTTAACCCGCTGTGACCTCTGGCTCAGGGAGTCCAACAGCCACAAAACCAGCCCCCCATCTAAGGAGAAGTTCCTAATGAGTCTCTGTGCCAGAATGTAAGGCTGGATTGTGTTGCAGGAATAAGAAAAGTCAACAAACAATACCCTGACATGGGATTTGGCACCCTCTATAAGGCCACATATGGACTGGCCTGGCCTAGAGTGGTCCTTAAACATTCCAGAAGTCCTGGGAGAGAGAGAGTGGAGTAGGGGGGAGTAGGTGAGGGAGAGAGGCAGGGGAGTAGGAGAGAGAGAGAAAATAGGGAATATTATCGGACTTCCCCATTGAAAAGCTGTAAAGCTGCTTGTACCTCAGGATCAGGCACGAGGCCCTAAGATGTCCGTCCCGGTGGGGCTGCCCTGGGACAGAGGCTGCACTTAACCCTTCGACCACGGAACACAGGCCTATTCACTGAGTATTGACATTCTCAAATCCCCGGCAGATTGTATAGCCCCCCATTCAACTCCCTGCAGTGCAGACATATGGTCAGCAAGGGCTGGACTCTAAGCTACTGAACCCAAACACCCCCTTCTGAACACACACATAATACACACAGGCACGCTAACACACACACATACGAACACACAAGCATACACTCACACACACACAATCCTACCCCCCAACTCCCCACACACACTTAAACCAATGTCCAAACCCTTCTGGACAAATGAGCAGCAGCTTGTTGTGGTGGGATCCAGTGGAATAGATCCTGCACCCCCTGTCGTGTTGGGATGTAAGGAAGCTGTGTTGGGACGGTCCACTCTCAGCTTGAGTGGAGCTCAGAGATTGTTCAAGAGGGTGTGTGTGTGTGTAAACGTGTGTGTGTACTACAGTGTCAGAATTCATTGAGTGTCTCTGGCCGTCTCCTTGCTGACAGCCTGTCCATTTAGCAGCAGCCCAGTGGGATGATTTCGCCATGTCCACTCCTGCTCCTAAGCCTCTAATTGGTCACAAGTGTTCCCCCTGGCCTCTCATGGTTGGCTGATGTGGGCTTGTTAGTTCCATAGGTCTAACAGTGTGGTAAGTGTGTCATGGTGTGGTCACTGGGATGTGATATGTTGTCGGATGTGGTAGCTACTAGTGCATCTAGAGCTCAGTAGTTTGGAACCAATGTTTCAGTTCAAATCAAATCAAATGTTATTAGTCACATGCGCCGAATACAACTTACGAGCCCCTAACCAACAATGCAGTTTAAAAAAAATATGGATAAGAATAAAATATAAAAGTAACAGTTAATTAAAGAGCAACAGTAAAATAACAATAGCAAGACTATATACAGGGGCACATTGACTCTGTATCGGTACCCCCCCTGTTAATAGTCTCACTATTGTTATTTTAGGTGAGGTAGTATGTACAGTACATGTAGGCAGAGTTGTTAAAGTGACTATGCATAGATGACAACAGAGAGTAGCAGTGGTGTAAGTGGGGGACTACTGCAAATAGTCTCGGTGGCAATTTGACTAGAAGTTCTGGGGTAGAAGCTGTTTAGAAGCCTCTTGGATCTAGACTTGGCGCTGCGGTACCGCTTGCCGTGCAGTAGCAGAGAGAACAGTCTATGACTGGAGTCCTTGACAATTCTTAGGGCCTTCCTCTGACACCGCCTGGTATAGAGGTCCTGGATAGCAGGAAGCTTGGCCGCAGTGATGTACTGGGCCGTTCAAACTACCCTCTGTAGTGCCTTGCGGTCGGAGGCAGAGCAGTTGCCATACCAGGCAGTGATGCAACCAGTCAGGATGCTCTCGATGGTGCAGCTGTAGAACCTTTTGAGGATCTGAGGACCCATGCCAAATCTTTTCAGGGGGAATAGGTTTTGTCTTGCCCTCTTCACAGCTGTCTTGGTGTGCATGGGCCATGTTAGTTTGTTGGTGATGTGGACACCAAGAAACTTGACGCTCTCAACCTGCTCCACTGCAGCCCTGTCGATGAGAATGGGGGTGTGTTCTGTCCTCTTTTTCCTGTATCCCACAGTCATCTCCTTTGTCTTGATCACATTGAGAGACAGGTTGTTGTCCTGGCACCACACGGCCAGGTCTCTGACCTCCTCCCTATAGGCTGTCTCGTCATTGTCGGTGATCAGGCCTACCACTGTTGTGTCATCGGCAAATTTAATGATGGCGTTGGAGTCGTGCCTGGCCGTGCAGTCATGAATGAACAGGGAGTACAGGAGGGGACTGTGCACGCACCCCTGAGTGGCCCCTGTGTTGAGGATCAGCGTGGCGGATGTGTTGTTACCTACCCTTACCACCTGGGGGCGGCCCGTCAGAAAGTCTAGGATCTTGTTGCAGAGGGAGGTGTTTAGTCCCAGGGTCCTTAGCTTAGTGATGAGCTTTGAGGGCACTATGGTGTTGAAAGCTGAGCTGTAGTCAATGAATAGCATTCTCACATAGGTGTTCCTTTTGTCCAGGTGGGAAAGGGCAGTGTGGAGTGCAATAGAGGGCAGTGTGGAGTGCAATCATCTGTGGATCTATTGTGGCGGTATGTAAATTGGAGTGGGACCAGGGTTTCTGGGATGATGGTGTTGATGTGAGCCATGACCAGCCTTTCAAAGCACTTCATGGCTACAGACGGGTCGGTAGTCATTTAGGCAGGTTACCTTAGTCCCTGTGCCCAAGAACACTATGGTGGTCTGCTTAAAATATGTTGGTATTACAGACTCGGACAGGGAGAGGTTGAAAATGTCAGTGAAGACACTTGCCTGTTGGTCAGCGCATGCTCGCAGTACATGTCCTGGTAATCAGGGCTTGTGAATGATGACCTGTTTAATGGTCTTACTCACATCGGCTGCGGAGAACGTGATCACACAGTCTTGTTTCCGTGTTATTTGCCTCGAAGCGAGCATAGAAGTAGTTTAGCTCGTCTGGTAGGCTCGTGTCACTGGGCAGCGCTCGGCTGTGCTTCCCTTTGTAGTCTGTAATGGTTTGCAAGCCCTGCCACGAGCGTCAAAGCCGGTGTAGTATGATTAGATCTTGGTAGGAGTACGGTGCTTGGCTGTGGGCTTGAGTCCTTAATGGACCACATATATACTGAGTAGACCAAACATTTGGAACACCTTTATAATATTGAGTTGCCCCCTCTTTTGCCCTCAGAACAGCCTCAATTCGTCAGGGGAATGGACTCTACAAGGTGTCGGAAGCATTCCACTGGGATGCTGGCCCATGTTGGCTCCAATGCTTCCCACAGTCGTGTCAAATTGTCTGGATGTGTGGACCATTCTTGATACACACAGGAAACTGTTGGGTGTGAAAAACAGAGCAGCGTTGCAGTTCTTGACACAAACCGGTGCGCCTGGCACCTACTACCATACACCGTTCAAAGGCACTTAAATCTTTTGTCTTGCCCATTCACCCTCTGAATGGCACACATACACAATCCATGTCTCTATTGTCTCAAGGCTTAAAAATCCTTCTTTAAGCTGTGTCCTCCCCTTCATTTACACTGATTGAAGTGGATTTAACAAATTACATCAATAAGGGATCATAATCTTCCTGGATTCACCTGGTCAGTCTGTCATGGAATGAGCAGGTGTTCCTAATGTTTTGTACACTCAGTGTAGACCTACTGTAGCATTTAAATAGAGTATAATTTTGTTATAATTTTGTATAATTTTTCAGATAAGTGTCTGCTAAATGACAATTTCATCATATCAAAGCTATTCTGAAAGATGCCATGTCACTATCCCAATTGCCAATCTGTGGTTACGTTCACTGCATTTACATTCAATACAATATATAGAGAGACATCTACACAGTTTATTAGGTACACCCATCTAGTACCGGGTCGGAACCCCTGTAGCCATGAAGGGATGTACCTGGTCAGCAACAGTGTTCAGATACACTGTGGCATTCAAATGCTGCTCAGTTGATATCAAGGGACCTAACGTGTGACAGGAAAAACATTCCCCACATCATTACACCACCGCCACCAGCCTGTACCGTTGACACCTGGCAGGATGGGGCCATGGACTCATGCTGCTTACACCAAATCCAGACTCTGCAATCAGCATGGCGCAACAGGAACCAAGATGGACCAGGCAATGTTTTTTCCACTTCTAAATTGTCCACAGTTGGTGAATGCCTATCCATTGGAGCCACTTCTTCTTGTTTTTAGCTGATAGGTGTGGTACCCGATGTGGTCGTCTGCTGCAATAGCCCATCCGTGACAAGGATTGACGAGTTATTGCATTCCGAGGTGCCGTTTTGCACACCACTGTGCCGTTATTTGTCTGTTTGTGGCCTGCCTGTTTGCTTGCACGATTCATGCCATTCTCGTTCAACCTCTCTCATCAAGGAGCTGTTTTCACCCACAGGACTGTTGCTGACTGGATGTTTTTGTTTGTCCCACTATTCTCAGTAAACCCTAGACACTATCGTGCGTGAAAAGCCCAGGAGGCTGTCTGTTGCTAAAATACTGGAACTGGCACACCTGGCACCGCCGTTTATTCCACACTCAAAATCGCTTAAGTCACTCTTTTTGCCCATTCTAACGTTCAATCGAACTGTAGCTGAAGGCCTCGATGCCTGTCTGCCTGCTTTATATACCAAGTCACGGTCGCGGGACTCGCTATCTGTAGAAGCAAACCATATTCGTGACCTGGGTGGTGTACCTAATCACGGTCGCGGGACTCGCTATCTGTAGAAGCAAACCTTATTCGTGACCTGGGTGGTGTACCTAATACTGTCCGCTGAATATATATTGAGTGCTGAAGTAGTCTGTCCTCAGTTGTGACACTCACTATCGAGTTCCAAATTGCCTCTGGAAGCAACGTCAGCACCTGAACTGTTTGTCCGGAGCTTCATGAAATGGGTTTCCATTGCCGAGCAGCCGCACACAAGCCTAAGATCACCATGTGCAATGCCAAGCGTTCGACTGAAGTGGTGTAAAGCTTGCCACCATTAGACTCTGGAGCAGTGGAAACGTGCACTCTGGAGTGATGAATCACGCTTCACCATCTGGCAGTCCGACGGACAAATCTGGGTTTGGCGAATGCCAGGAGAACACTACCTGTCTGAATGCATAGTGCCAACTGTAAAGTTTGGTTGAGGAGGAATAATGGTCTGTTTTTTATGGTTCGGGTTAGGCCCCTTAGATCCAGTGAAGGGAAATCTTAACGCTACAGCATACAATGACATTCTGGATGATTCTGTGTTTCCAACTTTGTGGCAACAGTTTGGGGAAGGTCCTTTCCTGTTCTGCATGACAATGCCCCGTACACAAAGCGAGGTCCATACCGAAATGATTTGTTGAGATTGGTGTGGAAGAACTTGACTAGCCTGCACAGAGCCCTGACCTCCTTTGGGATGAATTGAAACGCAGACTGAGAGCTAGGCCTAATCGCCCAACATGTGGTGCCCGACCTCACTAATGCTCTTGTGGCTGAATGGAAGTAAGTCCCAGCAGCAATATTCCAACATCTAATGGAAAGTCTTCCTAGAAAAGTGGATGCTGTTATAGCAGCAAAGGGGGACCAACTCAATACTAATGCCCATGCTTCTGGAATGAGATGTTCGACAAGCAGGTGTCCACATACTTTTGGTCATGTAGTGTATCTGTGACCAACAGATGCATATCTGTATTCCCAGTCATGTGAAAACCTTTAGTGCCTAATTAATTCATTTCAATTGACTGATTTCCGTATTTGAACAGTAACTCAGCAGCATCTTTGAAATTGTTACATGTTGCTTTTGATATTAGGGGAGAGAGACGCAGCCTTATCACACCTCTGAAACATGGCCTGTTTCATGTCAGGACGTTTTAGTCTTTGAGCTCACAGGGCAGGCAGACAGGGCCTATGTATGACTGGGACCAGAGAGAGGGATGAAGGTGATATGGAGTGACCATCCATTTGTGTGTCTGTGCGTGCTGTAAGAAGCCCCTTTGCCAGATGCTGCTGTCTCTCAACCTCAGAGACCCTTAACACGAGAACCGCTAAAGCAGTCGTTTGGACTGCTCATACATTTTTTTACAGAAAAATATACCGACAGTTGAAGGTGCCATGCTCAGTTCATAATCACCCTCATAATTGCCTCGAAACTGAACCTAAACTATACCGAACGTAATTTCACACATATAACAACAGATTAAATAAATGAAGAATAGTATGATGGGGGAGAATGGGTTGATGAGCAAGGGGAATGAATTGTGAATGAAGAACAGGGTGGGCCATTGTATTGTATTAATCTATTCTAATTATAATCTCAAAACAGTGTACCCTATTTCAGTCCACTGAATCAAAGCTGTCTTTTCAGTCTACACTAGGCCTACTTGGAGTACACAGTGAGAGCGTACGTAATTTACAATGGCAAGAAGACCAAGACGAATGGATGCACATACTGCGTTAATCAGATGGTGGGAAAGAAATGATTCATGACATCTTTTGTGATTATTCTTCTGATTCTGAGCCTCAGCCTGAACCTACACCTCACCTCCTGTCAGAATGCGTGGTGTAGTTGGTGGAAAAAGTCAGGCGCAGGACAGCAGAGATGAGCAACACAACGTAGTTTACTCAAGAAATAACAAAAAAATGTAACAATACCAAGTCCACCAAATGGACTGACATAGATATGAACAATAACGCACACAAATATGGGGAAAACAGAGGGTTAAATAATGAACATGTAATTGGGGAATTGAAACCAGGTGTGTATAAAACAAAGACAAAACCAATGGAAAATGAAAAGTGGATCGGCGATGGCTAGAAGGCCGGTGACGTCGACCGCCGAACGCCGCCCGAACAAGGAGTGGGACCGACTTCGGCGGAAGTCGTGACACCTCCTCCTTGGCCTAAGCGCAAAAAAGCCATACCATGTAGCACAAGCTGACAGTAACTGACTATTGTTGACTGCTGTCATAGCGACACATTCATTATAATGCCATTATTGCTTTTGTGCTGATTTCTACTATTTATCAAGCACAGTTGGCGCTTTTAATGATGTTTAGGCTACTGTTTTCATAATTTGACCGCACGTCTTGCTGACCGTGTGTCTTCGTGTTTGGGGTAGTGAACAAAACAAAATGTTGTTATGAAGACATATAAATATGTTTCATAGTTCATAACTCCACAAAAAATGTTTGATTGAACACTTGATTGTTTTGTTTTTACATATTTCCTACACAGTCGCGATTTTAGCATGTACATCTTGGTGGGGAAGAAAATAAATAAGTGTGACGCATGCCAGCAAAGCCACAACACAACACTAAACAATACATTAATCTCACTATAACGGTGACAAATGATGCCCACAAAATGTTAGGGCCTACATAAAGCTGTCCCAACAGCAGTTCCAACATCTTACCACTGCTACACCTGGCTATCAGCGGAGCCTTGTCTGGCAGCAAAACAGTTAATTCAGCCTCATCTACTGCCTTTTCAAAAAATGTAGCTGATATGGCTGACTTGCTTAAACAATTGTGGTTTCTAATGACAATTGAGACGTACAAACTATGGCATAAGGGGACGACAAGCGGATAAGAGGCAATCTGTAATTTTGATTAAGACTAATGAGCGATCTAGGACGGACATAGTCAATATACATTTTTGTTCAGCACTTTTGAAATGTACAGCGACAGAATTCAGAACATGGGCCGTTCTTACAGTGTTCTCCCTGTACACCAAGTCAGAATCGTAGGATAAATAAAGGGGGCATGTACGCAGACAATGAAAGCTCTTACAATATTCAATGATTACATTTCTCTAAAACAGGTTATAGGCTACATGGGCACCACCAAGTCAGAACAGTAGGCGAAATTAAGTGAGGTGAGGCATATGGGCTACTAACAGCTTACTACACAACATACACTTAGTATTACTTTCTTAGCTACGGTATACTTATTTCCCTGGCATATTACATAATTTATGCAGCAGCATACAATATATTTTTTGGACCATTCTCTGGATTTATGGTGCCTTCTAAACAACTGAGAACTCTGAAAAAAACAAGGTCGAATCATGATGACGTCATTTATCTTCAGGTCGTAGCTCTAGAAAGAGGACGGATTTACAATTGGATGACCGTTCAAAACTTATTTTCCCAGTCGAAGCTAATTTATTCCCGACTTACCAGTTGTCTTGAACTCACTGAAGTCAAGTTTTCGCAGTTCCGAGGTAACAGTTGTTTTGAGCGCGGCACACACCATGCTTCATTATCAGCATGGCCAATGTTGAATGTTTATAATTTTAAACTTGGAAAAGAGACCCTTAATTCCAGATTTTGGACCACAAAGCCACTGTCACTGATTCTTTCCAAACCACTCATTGTTGAATTTGCGATTTCCAACTTGTTGTGTAATGTTTATGTCCAATGGCTGATGAGCACCGATACGTTTTATCTATAATTTCTTTTTTGATTCATGATGATGACTGCTAGCTAAGATTTTGAAAGTATGATTTTGACATGATCAGTCCAATCAAAGCTGCTGTACATAAAACGTGTTTTGACGTCATTTTATCTGTGGCCAATGACCTTGAGCCTTCTTGGATGGGCACTTCTAATGTAACTCCATGGTAGCACCCAAGGGGCTAGAATTTTCTACCTAATTTTATTTTCTACCTAATCTAATTTTCTACAAGTCTACCTTTAGACTTGGCAGTGACGTAGTGTCCCCATAAGTGACAGAACACTGAGCCAATCACGGCGCAACACTCCGTATTTTCTGCTGGCTTGCCCCACCACCACAGAAAGCACTGAGCTAGACTGAAACACCTGCATTTTGAAGCTGCCTTACTCAAGAAAACAAAAAAGAGACCATGTTTGTATGCGGCTTTATTAACTCAATGATATATATATATTTTTTACATTGTTGGCAAATTGATATGTAACACGTATTAATGCCAAAATAAGCAAGCCCCACCTGCCCTGAATGACGGGTCGCCACTGAGCCTACAGTAACATAAACTAATGAAAATGCAATTGTGTTATAAAAATAAAAATTGTATTCTAAGACTTTCATAAACACAACCAAATGATTATTTTTGCGATAGCATATGAAATGTATAAATTACACTGTTAGATGTTGCAGTCAGAATGACTGCTCATTAGCTTGACGGGGGGTCCATTGAGGTCCAGCGGTTCTAGTGTTATGAACCCCCCCCAGCAAAGTGGGGAGCCTGGTTGCGAGGCGCAGTGGATGGAGGCCATTAAGCAGGATCCTAAAAGCAATCACATTAGCAATGGGTTGGAACTAAACCATCTACCCCAGGGTACCGACCATTATTCTGCTTCACATCCAACACATGGGGTAAAAAAAAAACACCTGTGTGCTAACATTAAATCTCTACGTTTTCAAAAGCAAAAATGGTCCATCATTAATGCCAACCATATTAACGATTAGCATCACCTTTCTTAGTTTTAACAATCAATACATAAATCATGCATATATACATGAGTGGATAGCTGTCACGTCCTGGCCATAGAGAGCCCTCTGGTTCTCTATGGTGATTTAGGTCAGGACGTGACTAGGGTGGGTTCTAGTTTATATTTTCTATGTTGTGTTTGTGTGTGGTTCCCAATTGGAGGCAGCTGATAGTCGTTGCCTCTAATTGGGGATCCTATTTAGTTTGTTCTTTCCCCCACCTGTGTTGTGGGATATTGTTTTGTTGTATGTGCTGGTTGCGCTACACCTTGTCAGAGCTGTTTGTTTATGTATTTGTTATTTGGAAGTTCTATTTAATTAGAATATGTGGATCTCCACTCACGCTGCGCCTTGGTCCATCCTTCACACCTATCGTGACAGAATAACCCACCACGCAAGGACCAAGCAGCGTGCTCAGGAGGTCTTTTGCAACTGGGAGGAGATACTGGGGGGCTGTGAGACCCTTCCTTGGCGGGAGGCGCAGAGGAACTTGGGAGGACAGCAACAACGCCGGGGTCCGAGGCCACAGCAGTCCCAAGATTGTTTAGGGGGGGGACATGGTGCCGGCTCCACGCACCAGGCCTCCAGTGTGCCCTCTCAGCCCGCTGCGTCCTGTGCTGGTTCCCTGTACTCGTCCTGAGGTGCGTGTCAACAGTCCGGTGAAACCTGTTCCGGCTCCACGCACCACGCCTCTGGTGCGCCTCCCCAGCCCGGTACGTCCAGTACCAGCTCCCCGCACTCGCCCTGAAGTGCGTGTTGTCAGTCCGGTGAGACCAGTGCCGGCTCCACGCACCAGGCCTCCGGTGCGCCTCCCTAGCGCGGTACGTCCAGTGCCAGCTCCCCGCACGCGCCCTGAGGTGCGTGTCATCAGTCCGGTGAGACCTGTGCCGGCTCCACGCACCAGGCCTCCAGTGTGCCCTCTCAGCCCGCTGCGTCCTGTGCTGGTTCCCTGTACTCATCCTGAGGTGCGTGTCAACAGTCCGGTGAAACCTGTTCCGGCTCCACGCACCAGGCCTCCGGTGCGCCTCCCTAGCCCGGTACGTCCAGTGCCAGCTCCCCGCACGCGCCCTGAGGTGCGTGTCATCAGTCCGGTGAGACCTGTGCCGGCTCCACGCACCAGGCGTCCAGTGCGCCCTCTCAGTCCGGTGACTCCTGTGCCAGCTCCCTGCACTCGCCCTGAGGTGCGTGTCATCAGTCCGGTGAGACCTGTGCCGGCTCCACGCACCAGGCGTCCAGTGCGCCCTCTCAGTCCGGTGAATCCAATGCCGGCTCCACGCACCGGGCCTCCAGTGCGCCTTCTCAGCCCGGTACGTCCGTTAAGTTTTATTGGAGTTGTGTTGGACACAGCGAGAGGGAGAACAGGGGGGTGTTTTGTGTGAAATTGCCAATGCCTGCTGGACTTGCAGGGCTTTTAAGCAGGGGAGAGAGACAGCCCAAAACTGCGTCCATAGTTTTTAGATGTGCTACACTGCATCCCAAAATGATTCAAATTAACCGCTAAACGAGGACGTAATTAGCAGGCATCAGCTCATGAAAACTGTCATTTTAGGCTGTGGTGAGTGAACAACGTGGCCAAGCGGGTGCAGCCAGGCTCCTCTATAGTGAAGGGAAGATGTCCCACTAAGATGGGAAGGAAGAAGGGCTCTAGTCTACAAACAGTGGCCCGTTATAGCAGTGTCACCCAGTCCCATTCAGACGTTGGCCATTTTGGGTGTTTGATTGAAAAGGGGATTTCTTTCTTTTTGATTATTATTTTTTAAATAAAACATAAGTGCAAATTATCTGACAGAACTAGGGCATATGTGGAGTTGTTGAGTCTGCCTAACGTAAGTATTACCTTGAGACAACATGTAAAAGGTTTCATCTGGAGCATATGTCTGTCTATCAGTGTGGGAAGTGTGCAGTCAAAATCTTCACTGGCTTTGCACTGTGCTCCGACAGGGGCAGTTTGTGGCTGTGACAGTGCCAGAGGTGCTACTTTTCCTCCTTTGACTTTTAGGAGGCATTAGGAGGGGAGCTAGGGCTGTGACCCATGAAGGTTGCCTGGCCACTGGCCCTCTCCCAGGGCATGGCTGGGGCTGTGCGTGCTGAAGAAAGGTAACAGATTCCAGTTCAATGATGAGTCAATAACTGGCTTTCGGGAAAGTGTCTGAGCACATACCATAGACTTAAAAATACAATTAAAAAAGTATTTCTATGTGAAAATACTTTTTTCCCACTTCTTCGGTTATAACTGCTCTGGTGAAACAGTATGTACCAATAAAATACCAAAAGGATGTAGTGTTATTTCACATATTTGAGATCCAACAATAAGGTCATTAAAATTCAGAAATGTTAAACACAACATTGTGTTAAATGCCCATATTCACATCAAACAGGACTAAAATGTCAGCACATCCTTTAATTTCAGCCCAACTTTGTGTGAACAGAGTAGTTTCATGCCACGTTCACATCATGTTGGAAACTCTGGACTATAGAGTTAAAATGAACATAAGTTATTTACGTAGAGCTTCCAATTGATTGATTCTGATACATCCCAAGAGGGAAACTCGGGATCCGAATCTTCCACCTAGGTTAGCAAGTTGAACATTTTGTGACGTGAACGCGGCAATAAACTACTCTAAGATGTTCAGAAAAATAATGATCATCATATAAACAATCATGTTTTTTCCAGACACGTGTTCTATACTGAACAAAAATATAAATGCAATATGCAACAATTTCAAAGATTTTATTGAGTTACAGTTCATATAAGGAAATCAGTCAATTGAAATAAATTTATTAGGCCCTGATCTATGGATTTCACATGACTGGGAATACAGATATGCATCTGTTGGTCACAGATACCTTAAAAAAATCTCATCATGGTATCTCTGTGCATTCAAATTGTCATCGATAAAATGCAATTGAGTTCTTTGTCCGTAGCTTATGCCTGCCCATATCATAACCCCATCGCCACCATGGGACACTCCGTTCACAGCGTTGACGTCAGCAAACTGATTGCCCACACGTACTGCCAAATTCTCAAAAACGACGTTGGAGGTGGCTTATGGTAGAGAAATTAACGTAACTGCTCTGGTGGACATTCCTGCAGTCAGCATGCCAATTGCATGCTCTCTCAACTTGAGACATCTGTGGCATTGTGTTGTGACAAAACTGCACATTTTATTGTCCCCAGCAGAAGGTGCACCTGTAATGATCATGCTGTTTAATCAGCTTCTTGATATGTCAGGTGGATGGATTATCTTGGCAAAGAAGAAATGCTCACTAGCGGGGATGTAAACAAATTTGTGCACAAAATTTGAGAGAAATACACTTTTTGTGCGTATGGAACATTTCTGGGATCTTTTCAATCACCTCCAAACATAACGATGGCCATTATGGCCAAACAGTTAGATTTTTGTTAATCAGACCAGAGGACATTTCTCCAAAAAGTTAGATTTTTGTCCCCATGTGCAGTTGCAAACCGTAGTCTGGCTTTTTTTATGGCGGTTTTGGAGCAGTGGCTTCTTCCTTGCTGAGTGGCCAATCAGGTTATGTTGATATAGGACATGTTTTACTATGGATATAGATACTTTTGTACCTGTTTCCTCCAGCATCTTCACAAGGTCCTTTGCTGTTCTGGGATTGATTTGCACTTTTCGCAAATCATCTCTAGGAATACAGAACGCGTCTCCTTCCTGAGCTGTATGAAGGCTGCGTGGTCCCATGGAGTTTATTCTTGTGTACTATTGTTTGTACAGATGAACGTGGTACCTTCAGGCATTTGGAAATTGCTCCCAAGGATGAACCAGATTTGTGGAGGTATACAATTTTTTATTTGGCTGATTTTCTTTTTCATTTTCCCATGATGTCAAGCATAGAGGCACTGAGTCAAGGTAGGCCTTGAAATACATCCACAGGTAGACCTCCAATTGACTCAAATAATGTCAATTAGCCTATCAGAAGCTTCTAAAGCCCTGACATCAATTTCTGGACTTTTACTAGATGTTTAAAAGCACAGTCAACTTAGTGTATGTAAACGTCTGACCCACTGGATTTGTGATACAGTGAATTATAAGTGAAATAATCTGTCTGTAAACAATTGTTGGAAAAATTACTTGTGTCATGCACAAAGTAGATGTCCTAACAGACTTGCCAAAACTATAGTTTGTTAACAAGAAATGTTTGGAGTGGTTGAGAAACGAGTTTTAATGACTCCAAAAAGAGTGTAGATACTTAAAGTGCTTACATTTCTAAATGGTAAAACAGATATGTATGAAAATACCCTCAAATAAAAGGTGACATTCTGTACATTGGCCTCACATAATTATTTTTTTATATCTCAAATCCAAAATGCTGGAGTATAGAGCCGAATTAAACGTTTTAGCTTCACTGTTCAAATAAATACATAGGGGTGTATATTGCTGCCTACACAGCAGTCCATCAACAATAGCACATACTGTATAACATGTTTGAAGTTTATCTGATCACATGATAGCTTCTTTCACAGAATCCTTTTTCACCATTTCAAAGAATATCATGATTCCAGACATGTTGTGGCGATTTCACACTTTCACCAATCACCCCAACACACATTTAGCAGAAAACTGCCATGATGGCGACAAATGATTAAATCTTCAGAGTTAAAATCTGTTTTCCCCCTCCAGACGGTGTCAGTGTGCCATTATCAGCTACAAAATGTCTTCTGCCAGCTCAATGTAGCCCTCTGATAATACTTGGCTGCGACCCTCATCTGCTAATGGGTGAGAAATGAGTGTTTTATACAACATTCATTTTGCCTGGAGTCGATAGGGCAAAAACACTTAACCCCCTTTTCAATTTGCTGGATCAATTTTCATCCACTTACACCCCACTTCGTAAGTGCAGAATAATAACAGGTTACATACACTTTATTTTGAAATTCACTCACACAAAAAATCTTTGACGAGTGCAGATGAGCGGCCTCTTTGTCCCCCCCAACGGACGAACCCACCGCAACCCAATCCGCCAGCTACACAAACGCCCGCCCCACTTACCTCCAGATTAAACTTTAGCTAAGGCCTGATTGTGTATCAACAACCAACCTCTCGCCTTGGAGAGTGGCCTAGCTAGTGGTGGTGTATAATAACAACAGCAGCAGGTCAACAGAAGTGTATCAGACAGGGCAGACCTGTGTGGTGTTGAGTGGTGTGACAGAATACAAATACGAGGCCTCTTCTTTGATAAATGTTAGATTGGTATTTAGCGCACGGCTAAGTATTCTCCTGGAGGGGCCCAGGCCTACACTTGTCAATACTCTATGCTCTGAGAGGGGGGAGGGATGAGGTGGTGAGGGGGACAAGAGCCCTGCTTAACCAAGCTTAAAGGCCATCCTGTTGGCCCAGGGGGCTGAGGTACCGTTCCGTACCCAGCGAGACGACAGAGACCCTCGATGTTAATGCTACACTAAGCTACGGTACACTAGCCTCTGGCAGGTTACTGCAGATATTCGGACAAACCTAAACTTCCAGACTTTGTTTTTCCTGCCAAACTTGTCTGTGGTTGTTAAATCAACTCCTTTTATTTATTTATCTCTCCAAATGTTACATTAAGAGAGGGCTTGGTGCAGTACATTTGGTCTGAGTTTATTTTTTCCTTCCCTGTGATTTCAGTGTTTCAGACTGTGGTGATGTTTCAGACTGTCTGTAGTCAGTCAGTACTTCATTTATGTAGTGTGTCTCCCTGTTGTCGGGTGTGAAAGCACTCTACCCTCCTGGCGAGAAATAATTTATTAAATGAATGCAATAAAATAAAGAGGTGACACATTCTGATATTATGGCTGCGCTGAGTGCCTGCAGTAGAGTGTGTGTGTGAGAGATTGTGTGAGATTGGGGGGTCTTGCTCTTTGATAGTGGGTGCTCCTTAATGCAATGCATCACATAACTTCATCCTTTCATTCAGTTGGCTCACTAACTAACTCTCCCTCTACAGGCTAGCAGATAAACAAGTGAAATATGGAACTCTCTCAGCCACTATTGGAGGGAGAGTGACCTGCTTTTACAACATGTTTATTTTCTTTCCACCCCCTTCCTTTCCCCTCTCCATTCTCTCACACACGCTTGGCGCAGGGCTGGGCCGAGGCTGGGGACCCGAGAGGCGTGAAAGGCGAACGGTAAACACCGTAATAAGGAAGTGGTGTAAAGCCGGCAAGCAGCGGGGAGCTGATGGGGCCTGGCCGCTTAGGCAGTTCCCGTACATTTCCTGCCCAGCGGGAGTCCTTCAGCATGGGGCTGGGGCTGCCTGGCTCTCCTCTCCTCTGTGTGGCTGCCTAAGATACTTGGCCCGCCAGTCCCCACATTATTCTCCCTCTCCTCTCTCTCTCTCTGTTTCCTCTGCAGGCTGGGTGTAGCAGTGGGCCGCCAGTCCCTACAATATCCCCCCTCTCCTCTCTCTGTTTCCTCTGCAGGCTGGCTAGCTGTAGCCCTGGGGCCACGTGTGTAAACCAAAGCCAGTCTACTGCTGCTGTGGTTCTGGAGGTGCGTTAGGTTAGCTAACACTAACAGCTCCCTCCTGGGGACAGAACAGGGTTAAAGGGAGGAATAGGGGATATACAGGAGGGAGTGAGAGGAGCTCTTATTAAATAAAGGCCTATGTTTAGGTGCGTGGAGGTTGATGGATACCATATAGAGGGACTACTACATGAACTCTCAAGCCGGGATTCAGGTAAACACAGAAAACGACCATAGCACGGCACTTGACTTTGCATTGCGATCCTGTGTAACTTTTTATCATGGAAATTGCCATTGGATCACACATCCCATAATGTGCATTAATGAATACAAAACATTTAGCCTAATAACTAGGAGAAAATCATTGGCATCAACACAAAGAAGTTGCCATGTTTTCCAGAGCTTTTGTCTCTAGTGACAGAGAATTCTGGCTAACAATTATCGACGTATTGCATGAACACCTCCTTATTCCTCCCACACACATGCTGACCTCACGGTTCGACGCGCCAAAAATATGATTTCACACGCGAGGCGGCTCCGGCATGCTCCCAATTAACCCTGCAAGCTTCCCCGTCCACCTGATTAGAGAAATTATCAACGCACAACAACAACATGGCCACTCGGCGTATCTGAGGAGAGGAGCCACGCACACATTGTTTCCTTCTGCCTCAGCAGTCTGATATCTCCCACCTCAACACAGCTCTGATTGTTGGTTATGTTTGTTAGCAGCACTGGTGGTAAATGTGATAAATGTTTTTGTCCATTATTATTAGTGGAGGCAAAAATACATAACGAGAGGGTTTTAGTGTTGCTTGCAGGAGCTAGTCGGGTAAGAGTGAGTGAGTCCTGGTAGTCAAGTTGTTAGAACTAACAAAAGAAGACACATTTATTCAAAGTGAGCCTGGTTTTATTCAGGGGTGGATTCGGGGTCTATTGGTTTCCTATGTAGGTAATTACATGGGTGAAGATGTTGTTTCTGTGGTGAGCCACCTCACCAGGTGTTTCTAGTGTGAATCAATAGCTACTGACAAAGACAATCGAGAAGACGATCCACATCTAAAAACAGGACCTGGATATTTACAGTTTCTAGTTTACGTCATTATGTTGCAAAGATATCTATAATTACTACTTTACCATGGAATTTCTAAGTGGAATTTCTAAATTAATCCAGGTAAAATAATACACAGTAAAATACAATAACCCATAACATAAAGATCCCATATATAGCCGGTGACCTTAGCCAGTTCTGAGCCCTGACTGAGTGAAGGAGAGGGTGAGTTATTCCTCAGTCTCTGCAGGAGCTGTGTTATCTGTATTTGACCTGTGTTAAATATTCTCATTACAATCACTTCAAATGAGCACAGGCGCTTTGTCTAATCCCCACCCCAGGGACAGAGCCGTTTCACCTGGCCCAGAATGAAATGCAGGCAGGCCCTTGCCACGTCTCTCCCTCTCCCCTGGATCCTCTCCTCTCTTCCCTACCTAGCTGTGTAGAGAGGGGAGGAGATATGGAATAGCTGGGAACTAACTAAAATCTATAGCTACTTATAAGATTCCTCACAGGGGAAGGTGGGAGTTCAGTAACCTTTACCACCTAGCCCACTGTAGTAGCCACTAAGAGCTGAGAGAGAGTTAAATAGCCTGTTCAGGGGGGAAACACACAGAACTGTCAATCTGTGGAGGGGTTAATTCAAGTGCCAGTCAGAATGGAGGCTGCGGCAGCAACAGTCTCAAGGTTCCAATAAGCAGTCCACTGGAGACACTACTGACTTGTTTTCCACCAATTGATTGGATGTTGAACAGATGGATAATGTTGGCCATGTTGGAGCACATCTAACCTGGTACTGATGCTGTAGCCAACTAGCTGCCAAAGCCTTGACCTCTGAGTCAATGGTCTGACAGTCCCTAGACCTTATTTTTAGTACTACATTGATATTATTAACTGCATTGTAGCTTTTAGAGATTGCAAGAAAGGCTTTTCACTGTACTTGTGCACATGACATTAACTTTAAACTTAAAGCGTGCTAATTCCTAACATTCACTGTTTTGTAATTGGGAAAGTTTATTTCACTCATGTTGGGAGGCCAGTTTTGGGCCAGGGAGCAGTTTTAATTCATTCTTACAACGCTCCTCACAATAGTTATGAGTCCCCACTTTGTCACTATGTCCCAACTCTATCAATGAGACTTCACTAGACTCTGCTGTCGAGCATATACGCTTTAATAGGGCATCTAGTCTACTATCTCCATCATGGAGGCAAGTCATGCCTGTGAGAGTGAATTGTCCACTCTTTGTATTTCTAGTAAGTCCACATTCTGCACTTTTAGTGAGTCCCCACTTTGCACTTCTAGTGAGTACCCCCACTGCACTCCCCCCTGCAGTCTGAGCTACATGTTGAAGGTGGGCTCTTTCCTTCTTCCCTGGGTCCTTATTCCCTAGGCCTGGCAGATTACCGTGGGAGGAGCAAGCCTGGCTGGGGATCCTGGTTCCCTTATTAGCCGTGTGGAAGCAGGGTTGTGGAATGGGAGAGGGGTTTGAGGCGGGGGGGGGGGGTAAGCTGCTCGGAGAGTTCAGCCCAGCTCCAAAAGTGGGGATAGAGGATTAGGGAGGCTCTAGAGGAAGACATCTGCTTCTGTGCCAAGCTCCATATTATCAAAGACACCAGTGTTTCCCACATCATCAACTTTTCATGAGCACACTCACTGGTAAATATCAGCCACAGAGCTATGGGTCTCCGAAGGGGGAGAGAGGGTAGGAACTTTGGCTCATTTGGAAATTCCACATTTTGCCCATGAAATTCTGATAGAATTTGAGCCTGCATGTCTAATATGCCTATCACGTATTCTCCCTTATTCGAAGGGAGATGGAAGCCCACAGATGGCATTTTTTGGTATACTCTGTGTTAGTAGAGGTTAATTCCATGTATTTATGCTATTGATCATATTCACACAATATAATGAATTTATATATTTGTTTATTTTTCTGATTTTTTTTCTTGATTTATACAAAGGATACGTTGTTTTAAAGGATAGACATCTCACCTCTTGTGCGGCACCCTAAGCTTGCTGTCCCAGACTGCTCTGATTAGGGGGATGTCTGGGCTGTGAGTGGCGTAGCAGTGTGCCTGCAGCACATGTCCCAGGGTGAGGCTGCTGATCACTTCTTCCAGAACCTTCTCTATATGGCTGAAGGACTGGCAGGCCTGGGTCCTGGCTCCAGCATTCACCAGCTGCATGGTACAAGGCACCAAGTTGATCTGGCCAGCAGAGAACACAGCCTCATCCACAAGCACAGGTACAATACAATCACACATTAGTTGAGCTGATGCTAGCCTATTTCTTGGTGTAACTATAAAACCCTGTGCCCGGTTCTCCCTTGTTCATTTCATTCTGGTTCCTTCTGGTTCTTTCAATGGAATTGAGCCATATATGAGACTAAACAGAAACTCATACACATAGCAGGATGGTTGTTCATCTCCATTAACATTATAGACCCTGATATCAGTCTCATACATGCTGGCAGCAGCCAACCAAAGCTCTTTCAAGGGGTTTGTGTTTTCAAGCAAAGCTGCCCTGTGGAACGGCTGTGCTTCTGCTTGGCCATGTGGCCTACGTACACACTCCTGGTTTCAGAGAATAAATCTCTCCTCAAAATCAATCCATTGCTTGAAACTCAATTACACACTCTCACAGAACTGGCTACTGGTCTGCTAGGGGTGCAGTGGCTTAGGGGAGATGTCAAAATCAAATTAAAGTTTATTGGTTGGGTACACAGATTTGCAGATGTTATGACAGGTGCAGTGAAATGCTTGTTTCTAGCTCCAACAGTGCAGTAATACCAAGCAAAAAATGCATGAAAATACACACATAATCCATAAAAATAAAGACATTAAGAAATTTCAGAACGAGCAATGTCAGAGACCGGAAAATAAATATATATACATATAATGTCTATAAATATACACTGAGTGTACAAAACATTATGAACATTATGCTCTTTCCATAGACTGACCAGGTGAAAGCTATGATCCCTTATTGATGTCAGTTGTTAAATCCACTTCAATCAGTGTAGATCAGAGCTGCCCACCCCTCTTCCTGGAGATCTACTGTCCTGTAGGTTTTCAGTCCAACCCTCTTCCTGGAGATCTACTGTCTTGTAGGTTTTCAGTCCAACCCTCTTCCTGGAGAGCTACTGTCCTGTACGTTTTCAGTCCCTAATTTAGCATATCTAATTCAGCTAGTTAAGGTCTTGTTGAGCAGCTAATTAGTAGAATCGGGTGTGTTAAATTCGGGTTGGACTGAACGCACAGGACTGTAGATCTCCAGGAAGAGGGTTGGGCAGCCCTGGTGTCAAAAACTGCAACACTGCTGGGTTTTTCACACTCAACAGTTTGCTGTGTGTATCAAGGTCCACCACCCGAAGGACATCCAGCCAAATTGACACAACTGTGGGAAGCATTGGAGTCAGCATCCCTGTGGAATGCTTTCAAGTCCATGCATTGACGAATACACTCAGTATTAGGAAGACGTTGTGTACACTCCGTGTATGTACTATACAAGTAATTGTGTTTATGGACAGTATATGAATAGAAAATGTGCGTATAGCAGTAGTTCTATAGGATGAACCATGACTAGAATACAGTATATACAGATAAAACAGTATGTAAAGATTATTAAAGTGACCAGTGTTCAATGACTACAGTTGAAGTCGGAAGTTTACAAACACTGAGGTTGTTTTGGCAAGTCGGTTAGGACATCTACTTTGTG
This sequence comes from Brachymystax lenok tsinlingensis, assembly GCA_030435695.1. Classification (NCBI taxonomy): domain Eukaryota; kingdom Metazoa; phylum Chordata; class Actinopteri; order Salmoniformes; family Salmonidae; genus Brachymystax; species Brachymystax lenok. The sequence goes on from CM059786.1 coordinate 25,353,938, forward strand.
CATGGCACAAGTAATTTTTCCAACAATTTCACTTATAATTCACTGTATCACAATTCCAGTGGGTCAGACGTTTACATACACTAAGTTGACTGTGATTTTAAACATCTAGGAAAAGTCCAGAAAATTTGGAGGTTGGAGGTGTACCTGTGGATGTATTCAAGGCCTACCTTCAAACTCAATGCCTCTTTGCTTGACATGCTGGGAAAATCAAAATAAAATAAACATTGTAGACCTCCACAAGTCTGGTTCATCCTTGGGAGCAATTTCCAAACGCCTGAAGGTACCACGTTCATCTGTACAAACAATAGTACGCAAGTTTAAACACCATGGGACCACGCAGCCGTCATACTGCTCAGGAAGGAGACGCGTTCTGTCTCCTAGAGATGAACGTACTTTGGTGCGAAAAGTGCAAATCAATCCCAGAACAACAGCAAAGGACCTTGTGAAGATGCTGCAGGAAACGGGTACAAAAGTATCTATATTCATAGTAGAACAAGTTCTATATCAACATAACCTGAAAGGCCGCTCAGCAAGGAAGAAGCCACTGCTCCAAACCCGCCATAAAAAAGCCAGACTACAGTTTGCAACTGCACATGGGGACAAAGATCGTACTTTTTGGAGAAATGTCCTCTGGTCTGATGAAACAAAAATCAAACTGTTTGGCCATAATGACCATCGTTATGTTTGGAGAAAAAGGGCGAGGCTTGCTAGACTAAGAACACCATCTCAACCGTGAAGCACAGGGGTGGCAGCATCATGTTGTGGGGGTGCTTTGCTGCAGGACTGGTGCACTTCACAACATAGATGGCATCACGAGTAAGGGAAATGATGTGGATATATTGAAGCAACATCTCAAGACATCAGTCAGGAAGTTAAAGCTTGGTCGCAAATGGGTCTTCCAAATGGACAATGACCCCAAGCATACTTCCAAAGTTGTGGCAAAATGGCTTAAGGACAACAAGGTCAAGGTATTGGAGTGGCCATCACAAAGCCCTGACCTCAATCCTATAGAACATTTGTGGGCAGAACTGAAAGTGTGTGCCTACAAACCTGACTCAGTTACACTAGCTCGGTCAGGAGGAATGGGCCAAAATTCACCCAACTTATTGTGGGAAGCTTGTGGAAGGTTACCCGAAACGTTTGACCCAAGTTAAACAATTTATAGGCAATGCTACCAAATACTAATTGAGTGTATGTAAACTTTCGACCAACTAGGAATGTGATGAAAGAAATAAAATCTGAAATAAATCATTCTCTCTACTATTATTCTGACATTTCACATTCTTAAAATGAAGTGGTGATCCTAACTGACCTAAAACAGGGAATTTAGGATTAAATGTCAGGAATTGTGAAAAACTGAGTTTAAATGTATTTGGCTAAGATGTATGTAAACGTCTGACTTCAACTGTATGTACTACATAGGGCAGCAGTCTCTATGGTGCAGGGTAGAGTACTAGGTGGAAGCCAGCTAGTAACAGTGACTAAGGTTCAGGGCAGGGTACTGGGCGGAGGCTGCCTAGTGGTGACTGTTTAACAGGCCTGGAGATAGAAGCTGTTTCTCAGTCTCTCAGTTCCAGTCGAAGATGATAAATGCAGTGCTTCTCTCAAACGGACAAATGGCTGCTTAAGATTTTGTGCTGTTCCATATAGAACTGAGGCCAACTTATTTATTTCATTTCCAAACATACAGACACACCTCATGGAGGGCTACAATGGAAAAATATGTTTAAATTTAGAAATTCTATTTACTATTTTGTAAACGCTGCAAACACATAGACCTAACACAACTGCAATGTGAAAACAGACAAACAAAAACATGTTCTAACTAAGGCTGTGACGATACCAAAAATTAAAACACGAAGCAGATCTCACTTTTTGGTCCTTTAAAATCCTGCTGTATGTAAATATTGTGTGCTATAGCTTGGAAAATAAATAAATGTGACTGGATGACAACATAATGATGTTTGTTTCCAACATTAGGGCTGTTTTCCTAAAGAAGTGAAATCCGCTTTGTGTTTTTGTTTCCTTTCCACGATACTGAAAGGGGTGGCAGGTAGCTTAGTGGTTAGAGCATAGGGCCAGTAACCAAAAGATTGCTGGAGCGAATCCCTGACAAGGTAAACATCTGTCGTTCTACCCTTAAAAAATACAGTTAACCCACTGTTCCGGTAGGCTGTCATTGTAAATAAGAATTTGTTCTTAACTGACTTGCCTAGTTAAAAAGAAAACTAAGGAGTATCAGGATACTGGTGTCGTCCCGGCCTAGTTCTAACTGCTTCGTTGCTGTTCATTTCCTCATCAAACTAACTTAACCCTACCTGAGTCCTGTCAAAAGAACACGCTACATCCCTGAGGTCTAACACCACAAATGTACATCAATTACCAGCCTGTTTGAATAGCACATCAATTAGCAAGTTCCATATTTTTTCGCCATACACCATATCAGCAAATAACACGTTTTACACCACGGCGATAAGCAGGTGCCTTTGCACTTATGAGAGCAGAGCGTGTGATTTTCACATGGGTGTCTGTCTGTGTTGGCTCATTCATAATTAGCCACACAATAATTAGCTGAGACTTCCAGATAAACGGGCTGTTAGACGATGAAGTTCCTAAACTCAATATTTTAGGTTCAAGAGAAATCAATGTGATTAATGCAGAAGGACGCTTGAGGACCAATGGGACCAGTGGAGAGGTCAGGTCACTGGAGACCAATCATCCTGCTGCATTGGCATAAGGATATCAGTGTGGCCACCACGCCACATCCTGGTGTAAACAACCGTCGGTGACAGGGTGTTAATTGGTGATCTAAGCAGGGACGTTTAGGGTATGTGAAGAAGCTGACCTTCAGAGGGATCAAGTAGGCCAAAATCAATTGATACATGGCGTGAGAGCAGGGTCCTTACTCGATTGCCTTATGTACATACATGGGTATCGTATTCTCCCCCGTATTACCAGGGTTAAGTGTGGACCAGTGGTATTTCTGAAGGCTTAGCACCTCGCCCCAACCCCCTCTTCACCTCCACTGAGTTACAGTACCCTTGCTCACTTTGTTAGTTGCAAATGAGGGCAATTGTCTAACCCTCACCAGCCCTAGGTTCTAGGAGTTGTAGTCCAAACACCTCCTAGGCATATCTGAGATATCTAATCCACATCAATGAGACAGGAGAAATTGCTTTTACAGAAAAGTAGCCTTTATTACAATCATCAAATTACCAATGAGCAATATGTTTAGATTTGGGCCATTGCAAAGCTATGGGATGAAAGCATGATAACATGTTTTTAGTTACTCAGTACACATCAATGTAGCATAGTGGACATTCATGGGCAGTGCGATGGCTCTTTAAAAGACTGTTGCAGTACACAAGAAAGTTTCTCTGCCTATACGACAAAATCAGCAGTTTGTAGAATGTGATTTGATGATAATAACAGAACATCACAAAGCTCTTTGCTAGAGGGGGGATATGGCCAAATCCATTTCCATAATCATATGGGTTTCCCATGATTCCTCGCTCCTGGGTTCACTTGTCAACTTTGATGAATCTTCAGCATCTGCTGCTCCAAATTACGGGGACAGTGGATGAGACGAGAAAGGAGGGGAGAGGGATGGAGGCCTCCCTGCTTTCAAATGGTCAGATCAATCACTCATTTACCTACGAGCATTATATACGTCTGGTCCGCAGCGTAACATATAAGCCTGAGTCACCCGAGACGTCAACAACACATCGTCATTGAAATTATTTTATGAGCCATCATATCTCCTCCATCTGAGAATCCCCGGTCAGGTCGGACGGGTGGCGAGGATCTCTTAACAAGCCATAAAAAGAGCTGACCATTTTGAATTCCAAAAAAGGGCTACCATTAGTTGATTTGTACATCAAAAGGGGGCCAGTGCAGGGCCCCTTTACTGTTAAAGACAAGCTCCCCATAGCTTCCACCAAGCAGGTGTGTGATGATCAATTATTAAAGCTTCAAGTTACTACTGGTGCTGATGTGAAGGGGGATGGAGGAAAAAAGGGATAGAATACTATTTACATAAAATTTACAGTTCAAAAGAATGAGTTCACACACCAATCAAACTTGTTAATTGACTGTCAGTGGTGTGACCCTGAATATACAACACAACTACATTATTCATCTTCCGCGTTGACAGGGAAGACAGTCCAATTTGCATTGCCGTCATAAACATGATCAACAACCACAATGCCACATGCATTTTTAATAGGGAAGAGATGAGACCGTTAATATTCATAAGGGTCAAACAATTGCATATAGCATTAAACTTCCTATAACAAGCAACGTATTTTTCAAACAGTAACCTTAGGAGTCTAAATAGTCCAGTGAGAAGAGGAAGGACACGCGGTATTTAAGAATTTATGGTTAAATCAATAGTAAGACATGTTCATAATGAATGGTATATCTAGCATCCACTCCCTCTCACTGCAAAAGAAGACATCCTGACACCAAATGCTAAAAGGTACAACGTAGCTCATGTTTTGCAATCTTATATTTCAATTGTTTACTGTCTTACTCAAAATGCATATTTAGTTATTGTGCAAGCCGAGTTTTAAATGTACTTCAAAATCTTGACTTGACCACTGTTTGACTTGACACTAAACATGTCTCAGACCTTATTTCCCCAACGATCCCTCCAAGCCACACAAACGTCCTCTCCTCTCTGTGCGACGTCTGAGGTGATCGCAGCAAGCGCTGCCTGCTTAGCATTAATTAAAGCCGTGTTTTGGCTTCATGCTTTATCAACCTTTACTTCATGGCTTAAACCCCATCATTTTTCATAAACTCAATGACGTCTCAAAAGGTCACTGAGCCCCAAGGAATCTCTGGTATCCAGACAGTAACACATATGTAAATGCTGGAACAGTGGAACACTAGAACCGGCTGAATGGAAGAATCCATCTGCTCTCAAGCCTTAATTGTGTCTTGTAACACGCCTGGCGTTTCGGAGCCCTTCTTAATTGTTGTTTTTGTTAGAAACTTACAATCAATGACCAGGCTAGAGTGTCTGGCTATATTTACACTGGTGTTATAGCGTAACCCTTTGCTGAATGACTGTGTGACTCTGGGTCATTAGCAGGGCTGGGTATGTACAGTATGTATAGACTATTGACCAGACTGGGCCAGTGTGGGTAAAGTGACCTGGTATTGATGAACAGTCAGCTGTGGGTAAAGTGACCTGGTATTGATGAACAGTCAGCTGTGGGTAAAGTGACCTGGTATTGATGAACAGTCAGCTGTGGGTAAAGTGACCTGGTATTGAGGGGGAACAGCTCCATGGCTCTCTATAAGATATGCTAATGGTCACATCTCCCCACTGAGCCCTCATGCATAATTAAACAAGGTATTGATATTAAAAGTATGCAAAATGATCAAATTAATATGGCATAACTTTTGGATAATGCAGGAAGGAAACACATAAGACAAAATTTAAACAGTGTATGACTAAACACAGCATAATGCAAGTGAGTAATTGTAATAGATGTATGCTTGTTTCTCAATCTATGAATCATTGTTAACAATGGGTCCACAGTCAATGGGTGAATGTAGTACTTTGGACTGAAGGCAGGGGGGGGATATTGAATGACTCCATCACCAGAACACTGGAGCAAGATGAGTCATACGACCTCAAACTGTATTAGAACAAATCACCCTTATAAACCTCTCTCTTATAATCTATTAAGGAACATGCTTATTTCATGCCACAAAATTAGTAATCTCTTTCCAGTTATTTTTTTTAATATTTAACGGTTGGCAAATAGTTGTAAATGTAGGGATCAAGGAAGAAGTTTTGTTAGACGTATTTAAATGTGTATATTATTTCAGCTTTTTGGATTTGATGTGGAATAACTGTTTAATCCTTTTGCGGTGGATGTCAATTTGTCAGGTCTGTGTGCTGTGATTTCATCTTGAACTGGCTTCAAGTCTGGGGGGCTCTTTCAGCATTAGTACATTCAAAGCGCATCACATCTCTGAATGGGAAATTATAAGAGATGTGCTCATGTTGTGCTACGCCCTGAGGAGATTCTGGGGTTTCTGACACCTCATTTCTACAAATATAAAATGTTCAGGAGAACCAAAACCTCTCTCCCCTATCTTTCACCATGTTAGTCTCTCTTACTCCAGGCTTCTTGTGAAGAAATAAATAATATTTTTTAAATTTCATCCCCTTGTTTTTCCTCCGTGTCTATTTTTTCTGTTTGAGCCTAACCCTTGTATGCTTGCTCAACTGTCACACAACATCAGTGTTACTTAAACAGCGACATAAATAGATGAACGAAACGCACAAAGAAAGGCAAACATGGGGGTCCTCTGCAAGCATCTTCCCTGGTCCAGAACTGCATATGGAGACAAAAAAAGACCTACGGACACATGTTCAAAATAGAGTAGTTATTACCAGAACAATTATTCAAGAAAGAAAAATAAGCAGGAATCATGAAATGACAATATAAATACAAAACGTGACATTGGCCCCTCTCTTTCACTGTGCCTGCCTGTCTGCCTTCGACATGCCCGTTTCAGAGACGTCCTCCTAGGAGAAGTAACACTGAGACATCGGCTCTGGTACCTTTATGCTTCCCCACGCATATTCACACGCCACAATACAGGAGCAAATAAAGAAATATTTTTTTTATTTTGGATTTTTACAAAATGTCTGACAAAAATAAATATATCAGAATTTACAAATATTGCTGTGTTTTATCTTAAATTTACTAAAATACAAAACAAATACTATCTAAAGTCAAAAGTCTATTACAGAATGTCAAACTGATAAAGGTACATGTTGATGTAAAGTGTGGTCAAACATTGTAGCCCAGACCATCAGTGTTGTGTGTGCTGAAGTGACAGAAGGGCATGTTTTCTCTTTGCGTTAAGGCAAAATGCCCTACTGCATTCAACTGTCCCGAACCCCGATTTTTTGACAAATTGGTTGTGAGGGTTTTAGGAGTGATGCACATATCGCAAAAATCATTTCTGCCAAGCTACCTCTATGACCTGCCCGTGGGACATGACAAGCTCCTAGATGCATTGCTCTATCAAAACCGGATCTTTCCAGGACAATGAAAATGATGACAAATTATATCATCCCGCATTGTGCGCTTTCCTGCTAATCTCACTAATTTGAGAAAATCGGGAGGGTTTCGCCGTTTCAGCTTATGGGCATGTTTGTCTGATTGAATGATGCTAAAACTGCAACCCTCAACCCCCATTCGTTCTCCGTTTCCAGCTGTGAAAACCCTATCTCTTAGGGTTTACATTGTACTGACTCAATAAAAACATCTATCTCTTGGATTGTTTAATGTGTCAGTACAATGTAAACCCTATCTCCTTTAATGGTTTTAAACCCATTGTGTCAGTACAATGTAAACCCTATCTCTTGGATGGTTTTATTGTGTCAGTACAATGTAAACCCTATCTTTGGATGTGTCACGTCCTGGCCATAGATAGCCCTTTTGGCTGCTCTATGGTGGTTTTGGTCAGGACGTGATCAGGGGTGTGTTTTGGTTCTATGTTGTTTTTCTATGTTGTTTTGGTTTGGGTTGCCAATTAGAGGCAGCTGTTAGTCGTTGTCTCTAATTGGGAATCCTATTTAGGTTGTTCAGTCCCCCACCTGTGTTGTGGGATATTTTATGTTTGTAGTTGTGTGTGCGCGCGCCACACCTGTGTTCCGGTCAGTGTGTGCTTTCTTTTGTTTTGGTGAGTTCGAACCAATAAATATGTTTCACTCAACCCTGCACGCTGCGCCTTGGTCCGTTCATCAACAAGACCGTGACAGGATGGCTTATTGTGTCAGTACAATGTAAACCCTGTCTCTTGGATCGTTTGTGTCAGTACAATGTAATTGCTATCTCTTGGATGGTTTATTGTGTCAATACAATGTAAACCCTCTCTTGGATGGTTTTATTGAGCAAGTACAATGTAAACCCTACCTCTTGGACTGTTTATTGTGTCATTGCAATGTAAACCATATCTCTTGGATGGTTTTATTGTGTCTAAAATTGTTCTGCTATCTCTTGGATGGTTCATTGTGTCAGTACAATGTAAACCCTTTCTCTTGGATGTTTCTATTGTCAGTACAATGTATATGATATCTCTTGGAGTATTTTATTGTGTCAAGACAATGTAAATGCTATCTCTTGGATGTTTTTATTGTGTTGGTACAATGTAAACCCTTTCTCTTGGATAGTGTATTGTGTCAGAACTATGTAAACCCTATCGCTTGGATAGTTTATTGTGTCTGTACAATGTATATGATATCTCTTGGATGTTTTTTTATATTGTGTCAGTACAATGTAAACCCTATTTCTTGGATGGTTTTATTGTGTCAGTACAATGTAAACCCTCTCTTGGATGGTTAATTTTGTCAGTACAATGTAAACCGTATCTCTTGGATAGTTTGTGTCAGTACAATGTAAACCCTCTCTCTTGGATGTTTTTATCGTGTCAGCACAATGTAAACCGTATCTCCTGGATGGTTTTATTGTGGCAGTACCACGTAAACCATATCTCTTGGATTTATTATTGTGTCAGTACCATGTAAACCATATCTCTTGGATCATTTATTGTCAGTGCAATGTAAACCCTGTCTCTTGGATGTTTCTATTGTGTGAGTACAATGTAAACCCTATCTCTTGGATTATTTATTGTGTCAGTACAATTTAAACCCTCTCTCTTGGATGGTTTTATTGTGTCAGTACAATGTAAACCCTGTCTCTTGGTCCATTTATTGTGTCAAGACAATGCTATCTCTTGGATGGTTTTTGTCAGTACAATGTATATGCTATCTCTTGGAGTATTTTATTGTGTCAAGACAACGTTAACCCTATCTCTTTGATGTTTCTATTGTGTCAGTACAATGATACCCTATCTCTTGGATCGTTTATTTTGTCAGTACAATGTATATGATATCTCTTGGATTATTTTATTGTGTCAGTACAATGTATATGATATCTCTTGGATGGTTTATTGTGTCAGTACAATGTATATGATATCTCTTGGATGTTTTTATTGTGTGAGTACAATGTAAACCCTGTCTCTTGGATGGTTTATTGTGTCAGTACAATGTAAACCCTGTCTCTTGGATGGTTTATTGTGTCAGTACAATGTAAACCCTGTCTCTTGGATGGTTTATTGTGTCAGTACAATGTAAACCCTATCTCTTGGATGGTTTTATTGTGTCAGTACAATGTAAACCCTATCTCTTGGTCCATTTATTGTGTCAAGACAATGCTATCTCTTGGATGGTTTTTGTCAGTACAATGTAAACCCTGTCTCTTGGATGGTTTTATTGTGTCAGTACAATGTAAATGCTATCTCTTGGATCGTTTATTGTGTCAGTACAATGTAAACCCTGTCTCTTGGATGGTTTATTGTGTCAGTACAATGTATACCCATTCTCTTGGATAGTTGTATTGTGTAGGTACAATGTAAACCCTATCTCTTGGATGTTTTTTTTGTGTCAGTACAATGTATATGCTATCTCTTGGATGTTTTTATCGTGTCAGCAAAATGTAAACCGTATCTCCTGGATGGTTTTATTGTGTCAGTACCATGTAAACCATATCTCTTTATGTTTCTATTGTGTCAGTACAATGTAAACCCTATCTCTTGGATTTATTATTGTGTCAGTACTATGTAAACCATATCTCTTGGATCATTTATTGTGTCAGTGCAATGTAAACCCTGTCTCTTGGTCCGTTTATTGTGTCTGTAAAATGTAAACCCTGTCTCTTGGATGGTTTATTGTGTCAGGACAATGTATATGTTATCTCTTGGATGTTTTTATTTTGTCTGTACAATGTAAGCCCTATCTCTTGGATCGTTTATTGTGTCAGTGCAATGTAAACCCTTTCTCTTTGATGTTTCTATTGTGTCAGTACCATGTAAACCATATCTCTTGGATCATTTATTGTGTCAGTGCAATGTAAACCCTGTCTCTTGGTCTGTTTATTGTGTCATTACAATGTAAATCCTTTCTCTTGCATATTTGTATTGTGTCCGTACTATGTCAACCTTTTCTCTTGGATGGTTTTATTGTGTCTGGAAAATTGTTCTGCTATATCTTGGATTGTTCATTGTGTCAGTACAATGTAAACCCTATCTCTTGGATGTTTTTATGGTGTCAGTACAATGTATATGCTATCTCTTGGATAGTTTATTGTGTCAGTACAATGTAAACCCTGTCTCTTGGATAGTTTAATTGTGTCAGTACAATGTATATGCTTTCTCTTGGATGTTTTTATCATGTCAGTACAATGTAAACCCTATCTCTTGGATTATTTATTGTGTGAGTACAATGTAAACCCTTTCTCTTGGATAGTTGTATTGTGTCAGTACAATGTATACCCATTCTCTTGGATAGTTGTATTGTGTAGGTACAATGTAAACCCTTTCTCTTGGATAGTTGTATTGTCATTACAATGTAAACCCTTTCTCTTGGATAGTTGTATTGTGTCAGAACAATGTAATCCTTATCTCTTGGATAGTTGTATTGTGTCAGTACAATGTATATGCGATCTCTTGCAGTATTTTATTGTGTCAAGACAATGTAAGTGCTATCTCTTGGATTGTTTATTGTGTCAGTACAATGTAAACCCTATATCTTGGATGGTTTTTTGTGTCAGTACATTGTAAACCCTGTCTCTTGGATGATTCATTGTGTCAGTGTCAGTAAGTTCTGTGTATGTACTTTATGTTGTTTTTTACATTTTGATAAATTTAGCAGACAGTCGTATCCAGAGCTACTTACAGAAGCAATCTGGGTTAAGTGCTTCAAAGGCAGATCAACAGATTTTTTTACCTAGTCGGCTCAGGGATTTGAACCAGCAGCCCTTCGGTTAATTGGGTTAATTGATATTGTCAGGCTGTCACATTGGTAAAGGCGCTGGTCCGGAGAGGCAAAGGTCATTCCTACTGCATCACCTTGTCCAGCCATCATTTACTGTAGCAGATAGGGTCCAGCCACACCAAGGTTACACCAAAGGACCTCTGATTAAGCGAGGGGACAACCTGCAGTACAGTACACATCTATACAAATACAGGCAAGAGGAATAAACGACAAACAGAGAGGCAGAGAATGTCCCAGTGAGGGTTGGTTGTGGTAGTTCCCTCTCCTTTCAAGAGATGGCAGTATGACTGCGTTGAAAAGGCTTTGGTCAAAGGGGAATGCGGCTAAGCATTCTCATTGTAGCACAGTACATACATTGAGTGTTTATTGCCAGATAGATTCTACCTCTTCTCAGATATGTTATGGCCAGCAACAAAATGTTTTTTTTGACAGATAAAAAATAAATCCTCTGCAAGTCAATGAAAGGTAGATTAAGGTCAATGGAATTAGTCAGTTACAAATTAAATGAAAAATGTTCAGTGTTTTTTATGCTTTTCAAAAATGCTCTGCATCAATATATCTTGCTGCTACAAATTCAGGACCTGATGAAATGGTTCAGCAAAATTTTGGTTCCTATTTGAAAATACTATCAAACTTGATTTTGTGTCCTTTGCTTTAATATAACACATTTTATTGAATAGATACTGTACGACTAGCTATATTATTTCCACTTAAAAAATCGACAGGTTTTGAAATGGTACATAATGTTGATAATGTATTTAAGAAAACATTCATTTATCTGTTTTTTACTTTAAAATCAAACAATTACTGCATAAAAATAGCTTTAAATTCAAAAACATAAACCACTATATTTTCTCTTTCTCCCTAACAGCCCAACCTTTCTTATTCCCTCACTAACATGCATAGTACCTGACAGATACTTCCATATCAATAATACATCTGGAAGAAGACGAACACTGGGTATGTCCAAAGCAATGCGGTGCTTGCTTTAAACAGGAAATAGTCTATAATTCATCGACAACACTTCTCCCTTTGTAAAGTGTGATTAAATGACAATGGCTCTTGAAAAATGAATGAGCCAGGTTAAAAGTTACTACTCCTTTATACCGTACTGTACCATACCCACCACCTCTGTGTAATTAATGACAAGTGAGTTGCCAGAAGTAAATGAGACATACATGCTAACTCTTCCCTGAGCCATCAGTTATACTGCTATTTAAAAAGTAACATATCCTTAATAAATGAAGACAAAACTGCAAAGCTCATCCACTGTCACACGACGACATAATAATAATATTTTTTCACCAGAAGCACTTACTGTCACTTTGAATATAGTAGAATTACAGAATTAAATATAGCAGCAACGTAGTCATAGAAATAGTCTAAATATAAGCAATATCACCTAAATACACCAGCTACAACAAACAGTGGTGAGAAGTGGCATTCCTAACACACTAAAGCAGTATATTAATTTCAAGGTGATGATTCTTGTTACTAGGGCACACTATTACTGTGCTAAAAATCTCTTCCCATTTATGTCTGATGTATTCATTTATCTATCTGTCAGCATCATCTCTGTTTAGCACTGTCTCCTGTCCTGCCTTCCTGTGTTTATATATCCACTGTATTAGCAATATTTACAGAGTGCAGCTAGTCCTGGTCTGTTCTGTGTTCTGGCCCCGTCGATCATACTATTCAAACAGCCGCTCTCCGTTGTGCTTTGCTGAACTATGTACGCTGTGCCAGGTCTGTTTGTATTTACCCTGTAGTGAGTTTGCGCCTGTCTGTGTTTACCAACCTACTCTATACTTAAGAAGGAGCATTTCTCATATGAGTGTGTGTGTGTGTGTGTGTGTGTGTGTGTGTGTGTGTGTGTGTGTGTGTGTGTGTGTGTGTGTGTGTGTGTGTGCACGTGTGTGTGTGTGTGTGTGCACGTGTGTACATGTATGTGTGGTTGTGTGTGCACACGCTCACTCCACTCCTGTCAGCCATGCCCTCTCGTCACTGCAGGGGAAAAAACACACCCGGGCATCTCTGAATATAGTGGCTAGTTACCATAGTAATAGAATGGTCATACTACCCCTTCCTCAGACAGTGATGGGACTGGACAGCACTGGACGTTTTTCTTTTAGGTATGCCTTTGTTATTCTGTTATTTATACCGCACACTGAAACAGAACCACTCCCATTTTATAATGCAAAAAAATATCATATTCTGGTGAAATGTCATACCTAAGAGACAAACAAACATATTTGGGCCATTTATTGACTGAGAGTGTTTGTCATTGTAACAATGGGTTGAGGGTTCTCTGGATGTGACATTGTTATGTGGCAATAATCCAATATCTTTTGTGACATGGCTGGTCTATTCCTTAATATCCTCCTTTAGACTGATCAACAGTGACAACAGTGAGTACACACACACACACAAACACACACACACACACACACACACACACACACACACACACACACACAGTATGCATGTCAATGATTCACTCACTCCAACAGAAATTAAACCCTTCAAATTAATCTGTCAAGTCACATCCATACATCCTGAGTCCTGACAGTTACATATTTGTATTCATTTTCCTTTTATTTATATCCATCCACTGAACATTCCATTCAATTCAATGGAGTGTATAAGGAAATAGACAGAGAATAGCACTTATGTTCACTTCTTTAAGCCATTAACAAACACTAGTGAAGTGGTTTCACTGAGTGTACCAGGCGAGATTGAAAAGAGACCACCCACTACCCAACGGAACGCGTCTCTGATCTGACTGGCTAGGTGTGTAAGGGTCACTGCACTGGGACACGTGGCCCGAGTGTGTGTGTGCAGGCCTATGCCTGTGTTCATATAGTTTATGTGTGTGTGTGTGTGTATGTGGCTGCGATGGCAGTGGCTATCCTGTCCCTCCTGTACGTAGCTTGTTGACATGAACCAAAGCAGTCAAGCACCAATAATACATGAAGAGTTGTTCAGAGCCAATTAGGATCAGTTGTCAAGGCAGGACCCATTAATGAAAGCCTGTGTGTGTGTGTGTGTGTCACGGGCTGGGTAGAGAGAAGAGGGACAATAGCCCAGTGAGAGCCCAATGCACTGTGACAGATCCAGTCCTTCCCACGTCCTAGGCCGGTACAAGCTAAAACCAGCCTCCCAAAGCCATGTGGCCAAGGCTTGAGTGGGCTGGGGTAGTGCTGCCTGCCTAAACACAGCCTCTGCTTCCTGAAAATGACTGCTGCCACTGGCACTTAGCCTTCACAGGGTTACAGCAGGGAGAGGAGGGGGGGGAGGATGTGTGTGTGTCTATGTGTGTGTGTGATGGTGGGGGAGATAAGGACCTCCTCTCAGACTCACCCCCTCTGCTACTGTCCCTCTCTCAACCCTGTAAAATGACTCATCATCAGAACACTGACACCCTATACATGCCTCACACACTGCTTTACACACACTCTCACACACACATCCACACACACGCTAGCCCGTGCGTGCACGCACATACACACCCTCTCACACACAAATACAAACAGATGCACAAGCCCCGCCCTCTGATTCCAACACTGTCCTCATCAAAGAGACCACGTCCAGAGCAGGGACCTGTGTCAGGGAAGATATCCGTCTGTTTACCTGGGCTTGTTTTAGGGAAGACGAAGGGAAGGAGGGGGGGTGGAGACCCTGTTGTTGTTCACCACTTATATCTACCAGACCCCCAGTGTGTGGTGGGTTGAATTTTAGTCAGCCACATACTGGGACAGGACAGCCTCTCTGGTGACTCACAGAGGAGGGACAGACTCATGGAAGCTCAGTCACCAGAGGCCTACGTGCCCAATAACATGTGTGTGTGTTCTCGTCTATGAGAAACATGGCTAGTCATACATGAATCATTACTAGGCCTATGCCTGACCTTGTACAGGTGTGTGTGTAATACTAGGCCCCGGGGTATACCACCGACATGCCATTCAGGCCATGCCTTATCGGCTTTGAAAGGTGAGTGGTGTGTTTGTCAAGCTAAAGTGTGTATAGTTGACCCCAACGTTTGGGCAAGATGAGTAAGGTCTGAAGTTAGTCCATATAGCAGTACACAGAGGATATTCAGAGATGAGACAAGAATTTAGACTCAGGAGGGAATGTCAGTCCAAGACTTTTAGACTTTTTTCACTACCCTCCAAAACAGGTAACTTAATATTTTTTGTATGACGCAGATATTCAACGGAGGGAAAAAACATAAAACATCTCGTACAGTACGTCAACTAACTCTAGAGCCAACACAAACCCATGTATAACATCCTCCAAAGCAACTGTGTCTACTGACTGACGATAAAGAAAAGCACCCTCGTCTTCAATCTCTCGGCTGATCAAACCCTTCTAGCTGCAAACCTCATTTTTCATCAGCTCAATTACTCGACAACTGTTTCTTTCTCTCTCTCTCTCTCCCCCTCCCTATCCCCTTCCTCCTCGTTGGTTGGAAGGGATCATTTGTTCTTTTATTAAAGCTGATAACATCCCCTACATTGTCTGCTAGGGCTCGATGGAGAGCCGCCCCTACTGTTCTTGCCTCCCCTACTGTTCTAGCCTCCAGCACTTCTCTCTATTATTGGTACATGATTTCACGCATGCCCTGCTCTTTTATCAAGCACTTTTGAAGTAATGTTAATAGACTAGAAAATTGAGACATTTATTAAGTATGGCCCATGTTTATGAAGAAATCTATAAAGTACGACAGGGAGGCGAGGAGAGATAAAAGCGGTTGTTTTAATAGATTATGGCGAAGGGTAGAGCTGTCAGGAGCCCTAACAGAGACCTTAGCAGAGAGCACTCATTTTTCATGGGATCATTTTTTGTTGTATTAGAAATTAAGTTAAACGTCCTAATTAACTCCCCACACCCGTCTGACAAGGATAGATCCTTCTGCTTTTTACCTAATTACCATCGTGTGGAAATGTAGGTGGATGTTGCCTCCCCTGGCTGGCAAATGGGGCTGAGGAGGTTTTGGGGAGGTGGGGGTGAGGGATTGGTGATGCTCGAGAAATTCAGAGGGAGAACAATTTGCCATAAAACTAAAGCACTTAGCTTAATTTTGGCTACTGTTCAGAAGCTAAACTTCCCCCAGAAGCTTTCTCTTTTTTCTCCCTCTCCCAACCAAACAATTCCGTCAGCCAGTCAACTTACCATGGAGCTCTATTGACTCCCTAATCATCAGTCAGAGAACTCTCACATAGCGCTTCATCTTCACATTAGAGGACGGAATCCCTCCCTATGTTCTCTTCACACAGGACTCTGTCTGTACTCTCTGTTGTTCTAAGTGGGAGGTTCTGCCTAACTTGACCTCTGAACTTCCCTAACAAGAGGGTCAGCCACAGCTCAGCTCATTGTTTTATCGCATTTAGCCTCCCTTAAGAAGATTATTCAAATTCTAACGCGCGCCACGCTTCCGCTCCTCCCTTTGACGCTAATTGGCAACGTCAGATCCACTTTCCCCTTCGCTTCCGAGTCCACTTTGACAATTTCCAAAATCCAATGCAAATCCTATTGCGGGCTCGCGACAGGCTTCCGCAATATTGACTGTCACTCACAATTAGGGGAGTGAAGGAAGGGTGAGCAGTGAGCAGAGCGTTGACCTGGCAACCTGAGGCTAAACCCGCTAGCTCCCCAAATGCTCCTCTACAATTTGATCAGTGAATATCATTACCCCACCAAATGTCCCAGGGGTACTTAATTTACCTTAACACAAGAAAGAGGATATGTTTAACAACCATTCATCTGATGCTGTTGCAGCTCAGTAGTAGATCTGGCACTACTGTGTTTGTGCCTGTAATCATCTCCAAAGAGATTGTGGTGGAATAGAATGGGAAGCATTAAATTAAATAGGTGTGAATAAAATAACCTTTTGGGACTCCTGCTGTTTACCAGCACGCTGGTTAATGAAGGGTCAATTTTCTCCATCTGGCATCCCGCAAGGCTAATCATCTCTTATGAGTACAAATGTTTTTTTCTTTACAAAGACCTGGATGCTACAGAATATCTGACTTTTGTTCTTATTATTATGATAATGGAAAATGTGGTTGTGGGTGTGGAATCTAAGTGATACTGAGGGACTTACTTCAACAACTGGGCGAAAATGCAGTCAAATTTGTTTTTATTACAATTTTTATTATTGTTGCAAGTAGCATGGGTGACTTCGAAAGCTGAAACCATTTACGTTTTTTATTACATTTTTTGTTAACGCTGGAAGTGCTCTTTTTTCCACCAGTGATTGATGTGATAGAACAGGATCATTTTTGATAATTAAATTATGCAAATAATTTGGACAAGGCATGAGTCTGGAGAGAATTCACATTAAAGCACAGATAAACATCAAAATACCAAAACAAGAACAAATTGGTTGGAAGATGAACTCTGATCTCTGGTATTGTATCTTAAGGCAAAGCAGTGACCACAATCAAATGTGTCACCCCCATAGAAAACCCTCATTAACCATATCACTGCTATTATTATGTTAAACATTACCTCCAAGCAGAAACTAATCAAGTGTGTAACTGATAGAACAGAAAACACATAAACAAACCACAAATTAAATTGTTGTCCCTTTTTTGTAAGCCTCACGGTTGATTTCACCTTAACGATGGTAACCAAAACACGCCCCAAGGGCTTGAGGCGATGACATCATAAAGGTTAACGTATTCTGTACATCATCAGGGCAGATAGGGATCTGTCAGATTGCCAGACGACATCAACAGTTAGTCTGAGATTATTGAGAGAGGTGGAGCAGACATACAGACAGACAGACAGAGCATTAAGGTTCAACGTCTATCACATGCCACGCCAAGCCTTCCTCTGGTCTGCCACCAGTCCTATTCCTAGTCTCAGTCAGATACAGCATGCCCAGCGTACCAGGCCTGTCAGGAGCCATGTGCTGTCCCTCACTCTGGCCACTTCTCCGTTCTGCCATATTCAGCCTACTGCCATTGTCGGTACTGTCCCTCAAACTGGCCATTTCAGCTTAGTGCTTTATTTCGTAAGTCTCAACAGCCATATGAAAAAGTGATTTAACAACAGGCCTCGAAGCTCAAACAATAGACTTCACCAATCAAAGTATTGCCATAAAGCAAGACAATGCAATATTTTGTAAATTAAACGTGTAGAATGTCCCATTGTGTAAAACCAGACCGAGGAAATAATTAAGACCACAGAATAAAGCATTTGAGCTATTCAACCCCCTTCCCCTCCTCCTCCCCCTTTCTTTAATAGGATTCCACTTTTAATCACTCATTATTTCCTAAAGTGGGAGAGAGGGGGGTTGGTTTGGTCTCAGACTGCCTCTCCTTTGTCTATCTATATTGGTGCCGGGACCCCGACGCTAGGCTACATCAACACGGCAACATTCGAAATCTCCGCGGCAGCAGATTCTCATTAAGACGTGAGCCGTGGGGGGCAACACATCTGCATGCTCACAGTGAGGGGCTAATTGTGTCAATATGTAAAATTCTCACCCTAAACACAGAGATGTTCATATATTTTTGTTTTAATTGAACCAGTGTAGCATGGAGGAAGTGTCTGAGAGACAAGGCACTGTCTTTGGGATCAATTTATAGAGTTCAGTGCAAACAATCATGAATAATCACATTAAGAGAGACAAATGCTTCTGTTGTTTAAAGGCAAAATGACATACCGTTTGTATACGCAACTAAGGGTCTACAGCAGGGGTAAGCAACTAGATTCAGCCGTGGGGCATTTTTTTTGTGGTTGGTGTTTAGGCCAGAACATATAATAATATGTAAACTGCAAATTGACCACAACTACTTCATTCATTGATTACATCACAGATGTCCATTTTTGTTATTTGTGGGAATACGGCGTCATTGAAACATCGGTAAGATATCCCCAACACTGAACGGTTCTATATCTCATCCATCCATACATACATACATACGTGTTCTCACTCATCGGTGGTTTTGAATGAGGGATCAAGGTCGGTGTGGATGAGATGGACACTTGCCTTGTTGTCAGCAACATGACAAGAGTAATCCCCAGTACAGACTGGGTAAACACACAGCACCAGCCGCCCATGTAACCACGGATACACTCACTTCCTGTGTTCTCTCCTATTGAGCTGTGTCTGTGTGTTTAAACAATAAGAAAATACCTTCCGTCCTCCAAACTTCACACACGAATGTGGATGCAGATACACAAACACACGTATACACACACACACACAAGGCTACATTCTCCAACTTGAAAAAAGTACAGACAGATAAACACTCACACAGCTTTGTATCCTAGTCAGATTTCAAAGGCTATGATGGCGTTGTTTCTAGTTCCTCGCCAGACTAAAACTACAAAGTTGTAGATAGTTATACCGATCCCCATAATGATCAACCATTCTTATCCATCTCAGTATTTCACTAGGAGCACTCTATGCACCACTATGCTCCTAGTAAGTCCCTAGAAACACAATCTAGCCACTTAGCCATCAGTCTCCCCCTCTCACATCTTGCTTCTTGTTAGTCCCCAGTATAAACAAAAGAGATACACTCACGTATTCCCACTCACACTCATGTATATCTCCAACCCAACCACCCTACTACCTCCTTTCCATGTTTCTACTAAGTCCCAATCTAAAAGACAACCACATCTCCAACCCAGTCACCCAGCCATCCATCCCAACACCCTCCCCTCCTTCCACACTCCCCTGGGGGTCTCTTTCACTGAGGGCCTGGCTATAGGGCCCGATGTTGGCAGGAACCTAGCTGGACAGGCTCTGGACGTGAAGGGCCTCTGCAGTGGAAGGTGCCCACCGCCGGGTCTTCCTGGGGGTCGGTCGTGGAGCAGACAGACGATCTGGAGGAGCTGACCAGCAGGCAGAGGTGCCTGCACACACACCCCGGAGAGGTGGAGGGAGGGATGAAGAGGAAGGGAGGACATGAAGGAGGAGAGCCTGATGATATGATCTCTATACTCATCAACACTATACTGACAATGAAGGATTTTGTGAGAATATGTGACAAGATATGCCTGCAAAACTTTTGGGGGGGAACTGTCTCTGCTCTTTGGGTGAAGGCTCAGTCAAAGGTTGCTAATTAGTCTGTAATCTCTTCTCCTTATCCCCTGTCCTTCATCTGCACTGATCTAAGAATGCAAGATAGGTGTGTGTAGGTAATATGGTGTAGGAGACAGGGAGGGGAACCTGGCAGGGTGGTTGATGCCGAAGTGGGTGGTGTAGACTCTGTTGAAGTCCTCCATGTTCCTCACATACAGGTGAACCAGGACAATATGTTTCAGCTGCCAGCCTCTCATCTCCACCTCACCTACACAAGTCCAAGTCACAGGTTACTGATACAGGCACAACTATCTCATTGTAGGGAGAATACAAACTAGGTTGCTCAAAGATTGTGGTGACACTTTGGACCACACTGAATGCACATTGAACTATGCTTACCTTGACATATGGTGGGGTCCAGAATTATTGGATCACGTGAAAAATTTGAACAAAATAGACAGCAGTATAAAATAAAAAAAATAGAAATACTGTGCTATGTTTAACAATATTAATTTTTTAACAAAATTATATTATTTTACACTAATACTTGTACCGCTGGTGTTTGTGTGGCCAAAGAGCTCTATTTTCATATCATCTGACCATAGCACCGCTTGGAGTTTGCTAAACGGCATTGGCACTTGAATTAGAACCGGTGCTATGGTCAGATGACATGAAAATAGAGCTCTTTGGCCACACAAACACCAGCGGTAGGTTTGGCTTTCGAAAGAACAATACATATTCAGAAAATGATTCATACTACTGTACTCTATGGTGGTGGATCTTTGATGTTACGAGACTATTTTGCTTCCACTGGTCCAAGTTCACTTGTTAAGGTCAAGTACCAGGCCATTTTGGTAAAAAACCTGCTTGCCTCTGCCAGGAGGCTGACTCTTGGCCGCAAGTGGATCTTTCAGCAAGACAATTACCCCAAGCACACATCACAATTCACAAAGAAATAGCTAATTGACCACAAAATCAACATTTGCAATGGCCATTTCAGTCTCCAGACTTGAACCCCATTGAAAACCTGTGGGTTAAATTGAAGAGGGTGGTCCAGAAGCGCAGACAAAGAATATCAAGGATCTGGAAAAATTATGTATGGAGGAATGGTCTAAGATCCAATCTCATAAAACATTTTAGAAAAAGTATCAGTGTCATTATCCTCGCAAGGGGAGGATGCTGGAATATTGAAAATAGGGGATCCAATCATTTTGACCAGTGGATTAAAAAAATTACTTGCCAAACAAAATCTCTTTCACTGAGCAATTGTATTAGTATAAAATAATACATATTTGTTAAATGTATTATACAATATAGCTCAGTATTTGTATTATTTATTTTATACAGTATTTTTTGCTAATCTTTATCAAGGGATCCAATAATTACTGACCCTACCGTAGTTCTGTCATGATTTTTTCAGCCCTTGCTTTTTACATAGCTCAGCTCCCTTAAAGAGCATCGGGAAGGGAAGACGGAGGGCTTGAAGCAAGGCCTTTCTCCCCCTTATACTATGATAGGGCATCAAATTTGTTTTTCCTTTGCCAACACTGGCATCTCAGAGTACTTCACACACTTAGCCTTCATACAAAGAAGTTCTCCATTAAATATTAACTCCTTTAATATCGTCTCTGCGCTGTGAAGGCTGTTCAGCCGCGTACCACGATCACCATTAAGTATGCTTTTCATCTTTATCTTTCGAAAAAAAATAAGATAAGAAAAAATAAGATGCGGGGGGAAAAAGAGCTAGCCCACACAGCATGAGTGTGTGTATGTGTGTGAGAGGGAGTTTGTTTTCATGTGTTTGAAGAGGAGCGGGATGCACTCCACTCTGGGTTAATTTTAAGTGTCTTGTCCTTGTCTGGTGCTCTTGCTATCCCATCCCTGTGATGGACAAAGCAGCTGACACGTGAGCCGCCTTCACGCTTTCCCTCCCAATCTTAAAAAGAGCGCCTGTGAATTAAAAGCTGTGTTTTTGCTCGGGGCCCTGCCTGCCACGCCTTTTCAAGTGCATTTTGCTAACACAACAAGAGAAGCGTCCTTGGAACAAAGGAATTTTCCCTTTCTGTTTTTTTTTATTGTCTGGTTTTTGGGCTACACCTTGCAAAGGGGCTACAGAGTGCCGTTAGCCACTCCAGTACTCCTAAGCACCAACCACTTTTGATATTCTATATGCTGATATCACCCCCTGGTAAAAGTGGTTCTGTCTCTTCCCTCAGATCTTGTAAAAGTTCTAAATTTTTATTTGATAGAAGCATTTAGTTTGTGACTTATCACTTCTAGAGTTTCTGAGAAGTTAAATAATTTTCAATTAGCCTCGTGTTTCTTGGAAGTGGAAAGTGAAGTAGTCTCGTGTTCTGAACTTGTGATGCTCAAGTTTGCAGAATCAGAGTTACAAACTAGTTTGCAGTCAGTATACTTCCCACCTCTTTTGCTGGGCTGAACTGTACCTTGCAGCAGATTGAATGCTGTTGTGGTCTGACTCTGGATGCCTGGTTCTGGGCTGTAAAGCCCAGTGATACCTGAGATCCACTGGTAGCCCATTGAGCTTCTAGGTAAGCAGGACGGGGGAGGTCTGGAGGGACAGATGCCAGACCAGGGGGAGGTTTGATAGAGGCCTGCAAATTGGATAGGGAAATTATTGCTTTTCTGATATGATGAGTATTTTGTAATAGTGAAATCACATGTATACAACATATAAGTAATACATATAAGTAATATAATATATAAGTAATAATTCATTCAGAAATGGACAGTAACAAAACATGGAATTCCTAAAGAGTCATAATATGTTCTTAGAATGACAGCTCTTGTCAAACTATCACAAAAAAATGCTACAATCATGACACTGACCACATGACACAGATACAGTGCAGGCACACGTCACACACACACACGCACACACACGTACATTCACGCACCCCAAATCCTCACCACAGCCCCAATGACAACTAAGGTCGCCATTTGATGTAAATTCTTCCTGGATGTCTTTAGCTTGATCAGCATGTTCCGCCTCCTCAGGCATCTTGTCAAAGGCTCTCTAGCAAGGACAACTACCTAGAGGCAAAGCGCTCGCCACCACGCCCTGCAATAAAACACCAGCAGGGAATACATGAAGCCAAAACCATCCCAAAACCACAGACAACCACACACAACCAGCACAAAATAACCAAATGGAGTGCAATTTATTTTTCAATAACCCACCACTACGCATTCTAGGCTATGTATGTCACTCTTTTCTGACAAGGGCCTAGACACAAATATCTTGAAGGTGAATGAATAACAAGCAACATGCAAACATATTCATGAATTACACCAAGCAGGGAGGGGTGGCAGGCGGTGGTATTTTCTGATACTGTAAATTCAATCATGCTGGCTGTCACTCACAACTCTTCTTGACTCCTAGCTTAGCTTTGACATGCTTTGGATTTCACCACACAAGTGTTTTATTCATCTGTTTATTTAGAACTTCGCCTGCATACCCTCTTCTTTAAAAAAAAAAATCATTAGCATTCTCAAAGGTGTACATATTACCTGCCAGATTCCACCAGGGCTTCATAGATTTAAATACATATTTCAAATTCTATTAACAAATGCCCACCCTCCCCATCTTCCTTCTCACTCCCCACCCCCTTGCTGTCAGCAGCATTTGGCCATATGATAATCAAATTAATTATACTCGAGCCCCTCTCGGTTGCTGCCTTCACAGGAAAGGAAAAACTGAGGGGCAAATGATGGAGGGCCGTGATTCCCCCGCCCCTGTGTTGCCCACCACACACCCGAGTGCCGTCTCCTCTAGTCATCTAGTACTGGTGTCAGGGCCGATCTGTCACCCTGATGGAAAGAGCTTTGGACTGCAGCATGAGGGCAGGTTTTCCTCTCCCCTGGATCTCAGGCCCAGGGAATCTCCCTGCTCTGCTCCTCCCCCACCCAGCAACCTAGGGGGTCTGTGGGGATGGGTGAGTGTGTATGGGTGGAAGGGGTGTGTGTATGGGGGTAGAAAGCTGGAGGGTCACCGGGTTGGAGGGTATGGTTTCTGTCCATAATAACAACCGTAACCCCCGCCTCTGCCCCTGAAGCACCGCAACAGGCTACCTCCCAGATACACACAAACGCATAAACCCACCCCTGTGACCACACTCTGAAAACCCTTTTTTCTCTCTCACGCACACACGCACACGCACACACACACACACACACACACACACACACACACACACACACACACACACACACACACACACACACACACACACACACACACACACAGTAGATCTCTTTCACTCTTATTCACTCTCTTCCTATTATCCCAGTGACTCTAACCATTTCTAATCCTCCATTCTCTTCTGGTTTTGTTTATCACAAACACTATGCACAGCAGAGTAACTGACCCAGATGCTGTTGTTTTATTCAGCTTCACGTTGTCTCACTGGTTGGGCCCATAGAAACGCATTAAATAACACATTCATAAATGGCATACAGTGCATTCGGAAAGTATTCAGACACATTCAATTTTCCACATTTTGTTACATTACAGCCTTATTCTAAAATGGATTAAATAGATTTTTCCCCTCACCAATCTACACACAATGCCCCATAATGACAAAACAAAAACAGTTTTTAGAAATATCACATTTACATAAGTATTCAGACCCTTTACTCAGTACTTTGTTGAAGCACCTTTGACAGCGATTACAACCTCGAGTCTTCTTGGGTATGATGCTACAAGCTTGGCACACTTGTATTTGAGGAGTTTCTGCATTCTTCTCTGCATATCCTCTCAAGCTTTGTCAGGTTGGATGGGGAGCGTCGCAGCACAGCTATTTTCAGGTCTCTCCAGAGATGTTCGATTGGGTTCAAGTCCAGGCTCTGGCTGGGCCACTCAAAGACATTACGAGACTTGTCCCGAAGCCACTCCTGCTTTGTCTTGGCTGTGTGCTTAGGGTCGTTGTTCTGACCGCTCTGGAGCAGGTTTTTGTCATGGATCTCTCTCTACTTTGCTCTGTTTATCTTTCCCTTGATCCTGACTAGTCTCCCAGTCCCTGTTGCTGAAAAACATCCCCACAGCATGATGCTACCACCACCATGCTTCAACGTAGTCAGGTTTCCTCCAGATGTGGCTCTTGGCATTCAGGCCAAAGAGTTCAACCCTGATTTCTTCAGGCCGGAGAATCTTGTTTCTCATGGTCTGAGAGTCTTTAGGTGTCTTCTGGCAAACTCCAAGCAAGCTGTCATTTACCTTTTACCGAAGAGGGGCTTCCGTCTGGCCACTCTACCATAACGACCTGGTTGGTGGTGACATGCACTGTCAACTGTGGGACCTTATATAGACAGGGGTGTGCCTTTCCAAATCATGTCCAATCAATTGAATTTACCACAGGTGGATTCCAATCAAGTTGTAGAAACATCTCCAGGATGATCAATGTAAACAGGATGCACCTGAGCTCAATTTTTAGACACATAGCAAATGGTCTGAATACTTATGTAAATAAGGTATTTCTCTTTTTAATACATTTGCTTAAATTTCCCCAAAACCTTATTTGCTTTGTCATTATGGGGTATTGTGTGTAGATTGATGAGGAAAATGTTTTATTTAATCAATTTTAGAGTAAGGCTGTAACGTAACAAAATGTGGAAAAAATCAAGGGGTCTGAATACTTACAGAAAGCTCAGGAAATATATAAGCAAACTTATCACGCATCAAAAAAGCAACTATCAGGGGATGTTGTGTACTATGTGTTCTGATGACTTCTGTGCGCAAGTGTGATTTATTATGTTAATATCCTTAATATTATAAAGTAAAACATTGAATTGCATTAACAACTTGAACTGAAACCATTAAACACGGACATAAATATAGCTTAACTCTACAAAAGCAAGACTTAAATTCTTCTTGTCGTCTGTGTGCATCTTGCTGAAGTGCATCTGCAGAGTGGATCACTGTCTCCATAGCATCACTGCAGAAAAATGTACAAACTTTTATGTATTTCATAAAACAGCATATATTGTCTGACGCAAGAAAAGTGTACATTCATTTCAAGAAAGATAGGCCTAAAACGTTCAATGACTTACATAACAAGTTTCCTCTTGAACAGAGGAAAGTCAAGAGCAAATGTCTCGTGTCCACCCCTTCTCCATATTTGAGAGAGCTGTCCAACAAAAACAAAACAATTCATGTTTATGATCATATCATTTTAAGGTCCATCCTAAAAGCCATCACTTTACTCTAAATCAAATGATGCATTTTTTAAACACTAGCCAAAACATTACTGTTGATCATATATCGAGTCATTAGATGAAAATCAAGGATGCTAAGTAAGCAGACAAAGTTTGAATGAGGTCAGTCATTAGTGAGTTCATTCAGGGTGACAGAAGTGTATAACAAAGGCAGGTCCAGCCTGGTGATGTAACGCTCTGACCTGAGTTAGATAGGATTCCATGTCAGCCAGAGGTGTCCAGGGTCCAGCCCTGCCAAACACACAATCACACACACAGACACACACAGGAGAAGAGAGAGAGAGAGCGGGAGGCCTGATCAGGGACAGAGAATAGAGATTAAAGATGACAGGCGCACAGGCTTTACAGGCAGTCACACGAACACACAAGTAAACCTGCACCCTGGATCTATTTATTTGACTTTGCAAGTAATGTACACAGATCTCTCCGGGTAAGGGAGCAGTTTTCAGTCGTAGCAGGGCAAAATGAGAGAAGCACCCGTAGTCTGGTTTTCTTTGAGAACCTAAACTCTGAGAGAGAGGGAGCGAGAGAGAGAGATCCTGTTTATTTGCCTCTCCCCTCTCCTTCCCCTTAAACGGTGCATGGAAGTGACTCACAGGCCCTCAGCTGTGTGGAGCAGCAGAGAGAAAAACAGGACAATAGGAAGAAGATGGCTACTGTATGTCTGTGTACCCAGTACCCAGAACTCAGTACCCAGTACCCAGTACTCAGTACCCAGTTCCCACCAGTGCCACACTCCAATAACACCAATACCTTTTACTTCAGTCTCTTTTCGCCCTCATGTCCGGATCCCTGCCGTAAACCCTGGACCACTACATCTGATCTCTACAGCTAGCTAGCTGCCACTGAGTGACCAAGTAGCTATAGTGGCTAACGCCCCTGCCCCGGAGCTAGCTCCAGTTAGCCGCGAGCCAGGTGCATCTCCCGGCTAGCAACAACAATACCTCTCTCGCCATCTGGCTTGGATCCCTCTCGACACGACGCCCCGTTGTACCACCTCGACTGGTCTGCCGACGATTACTCCATCCGCTGTGCCTGCAACCGGGCATCCGTCGGCTAACTCTTAACTTTAAACGCTGTGTCTCCTGCGTGCCGGCGTAGTAACGACTACCTCGCGGCTTCCCTGCCCCATCTATTGCTGTTCACTGGACCCTATGATCACTCGGCTACATAGCTGATGCCTGCAGGACTATTCATTAATCACGGTACTCCATTCTGTTTATTTTATTTTTTTATTTATCTGTCGGCCCCAGCCGCGTACTCAGGCCCTGTGTGTTGCTAACCAACCCTCTGCCCATTCATCGCCAGTTTTACCTGTTGTTGTTGTCTTAGCCGTTGCGGTCTTACCCGTTGTTGTCCTAGCTAGCTCTCCCAACCAACACCTGTGTTTGCTTTATGCCTTGCTTTATGTCTCTCTCAAGTGTCAAAATGCCCTGTTCACTGTTGTTTAGGATAGTTATCATTGTTTTAGTTTACTGTGGAGCCCCCAGGCCCACTCTACATGCCTCAGATTCCTCCTTTGTCCCACCTCCCACACATGCGGTGACCTCACACAGTATTACCAGCACCTCCAGAGATGCAACCACTCTTATCATCACTCGGTGCCTGGGCCTACCTCCACTGTACTCTCACTCCCCATACCCCTGTCTGCACATTATACCCTGAATCTATTCTACCACGCTCAGAAATCTGCTCCTTTTATTCTCTGTTCCCAACGCACTAGACGACCTGTTCTGATAGCCTTTAGCCGTACCCTCATCCTGCTCCTCCTCTGTTCCTCGGGTGATGTGGACGTAAACCCAGGCCCTGTAGCCCTCAGCACCACACCTATTCCCAGGCCCCAGGCACTCTCTTTTGTTGACTTCTGTAACTGTAAAAGCCTTGGTTTCATGCATGTTAACATCAGAATCCACCTCCCTAAGTTTGTTTTACTCACTGCTTTAGCACACTCCGCCAACCCTGATGTCCTGGCCGTGTCTGAATCCTGTCTTAGGAAGGCCACCAAAAATTCTGAGATTTCCATACCCAACTACAACATTTTCCGCCAAGATAGAACTGCCAAAGGGGGAGGAGTTGCAATCTATTGCAGAGATAGCCTGCAAAGTTCTGTCATACTTTCCAGGTCTATGCCCAAACAGTTCGAACTTCTAATTCTAAAGATTAATCTCTCCAGAAATAAGTCTCTCACTGTTGCCGCCTGCTATAGACCCCCCTAAGCTCCCAGCTGTGCCCTGGACACCATATGTGAATTGATTGATCCCCATCTATCTTCAGAGTTCGTTCTGTTAGGTGAACTAAACTGGGATATGCTTAACACCCCGGCAGTCCTACAATCTAAGCTAGATTCTCTCAATCTCACACAAATCATCAAGGTACCCACCAAGTACAATCCTAAATCTGTAAACATGGGCACCCTCATAGATATGACCAACTTGACCAACTTGCCCTCCAAATACACCTCTGCTGTTTTCAATCAGGATCTCAGCGACCACTGCCTCATTGCCTGCATCCGCTATGGGCCCTCGGTCAAACGACCACCCCTTATCACTATCAAACGCTCCCTAAACACTTCTGCGAGCAGGCCTTTCTATTCGACCTGGCCCGGGTATCCTGGCAGGATATTGACCTCATTCCGTCAGTCGAGGATGCCTGGTCGTTCTTTAAAAGCAACTTCCTCACCATCTTAAATAAGCATGCCCCTTTCAAAAGATGTAGAACTAAGAACAGATACAGCCCTTGGTTCACTCCAGACCTGACTGCCCTTGACCAGCACAAGAACATCCTGTGGTGGACTACTGTTGCATCGAATAGTCCCCGCGATTTGCAACTGTTCAGGGAAGACAGGAACCAATACACGCAATCAGTCAGGAAAGCAAAGGCTAGCTTTTTCAAACAGAAATTTGCATCCTGTAGCTCTAACTCCAAAAAGTTCTGGGATACTGTCAAGTCCATGGAGAACAATAGCACCTCCTCCCAGCTGCCCACTGCACTGAGGCTAGGTAACATGGTCACCACCGATAAATCCATGATAATCGGAAATTTCAACAAGCATGTCTCTACAGCTGGCCATGCTTTCCTCCTGGCTACCCCAACCCCGGCCAACAACCCCCCGCAGCTACTTGTCCAAGCCTTCCCAGTTTCTCCTTCACCCAAATCCAGATAGCAGATGTTCTGAAAAAGCTGCAAAATCTGGACCCGTACAAATCAGCTGGACGAGATAATCTGGACCCTCTCTTTTTAAAACTATCTGCTGCCTATTACCAGTCTGCTCAACCTCTCTTTGGTGTCGTCCGAGATCCCAAAAGATTGGAAAGCTGCCGCGGTCATCCCTCTCTTCAAAGGGGGTGACACCCTAGACCCAAATTGCTATAGACCTATATCCATCCTGCCCTGCCTCTCTAAAGTCTTTGAAAGCCTAGTTAATAAACAGATCATTGACCACTTCGAATCCCACCGTACCTTCCCTGCTGTGCAATCCGGTTTCCAAGCTGGTCACGGGTGCACCTCAGCCACGCTCAAGGTACTAAACGATATCATAACCGCCATCGATAAGAGACATTACTGTGCAACTGTATTCATTGACCTGGCCAAGGCTTTCGACTGTCAATCACCACATCCTTATCGGCAGACTCAACAGCCTTGGTTTCTCTAATGATTGCCATTCTGTTATACTCACAGACATTATGTTAACACTTTTAGAAACCTCAGAGTGTTTCCTATCCAATAGTACTAATTATGTGCATATCCTATTTTCTGAGCCTGAGTGGCAGGCATTTTGCTTTGGGCACGCCAGACTCTCCAAAACCGTCACCTCACCTGCCGCTCCCTAAGACGTTAAGCACCAGTTGTCAGAACAGCTCACAGCTCACAGATCACTGCACCTGTACATAGCACAACCAACTACCTCATCCCCTACCGTAGTCATTTATTTATCTTGCTCCTTTGCACCCCAGTATTTTTACTTTGCACATTCATCTACTGCACATCTACCATTCCAGTGTTAAATTGCTATACTGTAATTACTTCGCCACCATGGCCTATTTATTGCCTTATGTTCCTTATCTTACCTCATTTGCACACATTGTATATAGATTTGTTTTTTTTCTACTGTATTATTGACTGTATGTTTGTTTACTCCAATGTGTAACTCTGTGTTGTTGTATGTGTCAAACTGCTTTGCTTTATCTTGGCCAGGTCGCAGTTGTAAATGAGAACTTGTTCTCAACTTGCCTACCTGGTTAAATAAAGGTGAAAAAAAAAAATAACAATAATGTTCTCAGATCAAAGCTTAGAGAGCAAAAATACTTTACCTTAAATACCTAAGCTAGGCAGTCACCCAATTCTTAGAGATTCCAACATTAGCCAGTAACAGCCACCATGACTGTACAAATGGCTTAGCATGTCAATTAGGTTATAGGTTACTTGCGCATTAAGGCCACTAACAGTTTGTGTTCTTTCTATCTCGTTAAGTGTTGATAGTTTTACTCTGCCTGACACAAAATCCTATGTCCGGCTGTCAGACTTTTCCTGACACCTGTTCCTGATGCCTCCTATCCGACCTTTAGCCCTTTGATGAAGAAGCCGATGAGGTCACACGATATTGTCTAAGAATAAACAACTCTGTCTAAGAATAAACAACTCTGTCTAAGAATAAACAACTCGGATCCTCAAGTAAACAAACAAACAAGCTACTTATGGTATCACCCCAGGTGACCTCACTTGCTCTTACCTTCAAACAGCCAATAAACAACATGTTACACAGCAGACACAATAAAGACAAAACGTTAAACAGATGTTGGGTCAAATGCCCATTAAGAAGGTGAAACCAGGTGAACACCATTACTAAAAAGGCTTCGTACAAGTTCTCCTAATGTGGTTTCCTGTTAATGCTAGAGCCTCAGCCAATCCAATACATCTAGACTATCGGATTCTACAGCCATAGAGACCAGTTTAGACAGAATTAACTAGGGCTAAATCCAGTTCCATGTTTTTTTTATGTTGTTGCTCACTTAATTTCACCCATATCTATATCTTGTCAGTGTTACTGTCCATACATAGTCTCACACATTAACAAACATGTAAGTTATTACCTATAACAGACTAATATGGTATTTTGACAGAAGTGCCAACTCAACCAACAACACCACAATATTCTGTTCCGATATATTCGGTTACCAAAACATCAGAACATTCATTATACCATTCAAATGAATCAATTCCTGCTCATCTACAAGTGTCAATACTTAATTAGAAAGCAACAGTTAGGCTAATCATCATGTGAACAAAATGTATTCTCTTCTTGTCATGACAACCTCAAAGGTTGAAGTTTGATTCTACAGTTCATCTGGAGAGGGGCATGCAGATTCCCAAAGTGGGTTTCAAATTAAGCCTCAACTAGGCTCCCAAGCCTCCCTTGGTCTGGCGCTGTGGAGAAGCGAGACGATCAGGGGGAGGGAGGGAAGGAGAGAAGGAGAGAAGATCAGGAGGAGGGAGGGAGGGAAGGAAGGAAAGAAGGAGAGAAGGAGAGAAGATCAGGGGAGGGAGGGAGGGAGGGAAGGAAGGAAGGAAGGAAGGAAGGAAGGAAGGAAGGAAGGAAGGAAGGAAGGAAGGAAGGAAGGAAGGAAGGAAGGAAGGAAGGAAGGAAGGAAGGAAGGAAGGAAGGAAGGAAGGAAGGAAGGAAGGAAGGAAAGAAAGAAAGAAAGAGAGAAGATCAGGTGGAGGGAGGGAAGGAGAGAATGAGAGAAGGTCAGAGGGGAGGAGGGGAAGGAGATAATGAGAGAAAAGAATGAGTGAAAATCAAGGGGAAGGAGGGAAGCAGAGAATGAGAGGAGTGTAAAAGGAGAGAATGAGCCAGGCCCTTGTTCTCCACCCAGGGGAGCTGTGGCCTTAATTAGTATGAGAATATTGAATCTCAACATCCTCTCATCTTAACCCTGCACAAGGTAATAAGGATAAAAATTTGTCATGCATTTTACAACATTTTAACGATTTGCTTCAAATTTCTGAGGGGATGTCGCTTTTTTAATGTGTTCATTAACTTCCCCTAGTCCTAAACAATATACGATAAATGATTTGATATTTACAGGGAGGGAGGTTGCAAGCGCTTCGAGATGTGCGTGACAGGAATAAGTGATAGAATACCATACTGTACAGTAATACCATACAGTATATAACTGTTGAGACTTGAGATGCCAATTTTCCAATTACATAAAAGTAGTTTCATCTTCATGAAATTCCACAATTAATGAATAATGGCAACAAAATTCTGTTAATCTTCTTCTTGCTGAAACATAAGATAGGGCTAACTGAATCCATACTGGACAAGTCTGGGGAGTGTCACTCATTGGCTACTAGGAGCCCAGCATCACACTGTTACTGTTAGCTTCATCCAGCGATCTAACACTGCACTCATTTACATGGTCTTCACATCCCTGTCTCTGCTCAACCTGTTTTACAACCTGACCTAAACCCAATTACCTAACCTCATTATGCCACATTAAACCCAAATAAGCCCACTAGAAGCTGCCATTTGTCTGCCGCAAGAGACAGCTTGGCCGCACTTTGGAGAGAGAAGCTTTCCTGGGAGACAAAAAGGAATGGCTGGCCCTTAAAAGGCTCTTTATCCCGTATTATCCTATAAAACCGCAATTAAATTCAGTGAAGTCCTCAAACCAGAGAGTCGAGTAATGAGTAAACGCATTTTAAGGGTTTCTGTGTTGGCAAAATTCCTTTGCCACTGTGCCAAAGCTTGAAATTAGTGTTTAAAATGAGGGCTTTTTCCTCTTTGAACATGTCAGTAATGTGTTCAAGACTAAATCATAGTGACATGTAAAACTTTGCAAATAGTGTATTAAAAAATGTTTGTTCTGTAAGTGCATTGATGGTTATGCTGTACACAAAACAAATAGCTCGGAAAGACGGAATTACTACAATAATACTTTAACAAAGGTAGCTCAGTTACCAGCTTCATCAATAAGTGCATTGAGGACGTCGTCCTCACACCGACCATACGTACATGTCCATACCAGAAGTCATGGATTACATGCAACATCCTTACCGAGCTAAAGGCTAGAGCTTCCGCTTTCAAGGAGCGGGACACTAATCCGGAAGCTTATAAGAAATCCCGCTATGCCCTCAGACAAACCATCAAACAGGCAAAGCGTCAGTACAGGACTAAGACTGAGTCCTACTACACCGGCTCTGACGTTCATCGGATGTGGCATGGCTTGCAAACTATTATGGACTATAAAGGGAAACCCTGACACAAGCTGCCCAGTGACGTGAGCCTACCAGACGAGCTAAATGCCATTTATGCTTGCTTCGAGGCAAGCAACACTGAAGCATGCATGAGAGCACCAGCTTGTTCTGGACGACTGTGTGATCACACTCTCCGTAGCCGATAAGAGCAAGACCTTTAAACAGGTAAAAATTCACAATGCTGCAGGGCCAGACGGATAACCAGGGCGTGTACTCAGAGCATGCGCGGACCAACTGGCAAGAGACTTCACTGACATTTTCAACCTCTCCCTGACCGAGTCTGTAATACCCCCATGTTTCAAGCAGACCACCATAGTCCTTGTGCCCAAGAATGCGAAGGTAACCTGCCTAAATGACTACCGCCCATGGTACTCACGTCGGTAGCCATGAAGCGCTTTGAAAGGCTGGTCATGGCTCACATCAACATCATCATCCTGGAAACCCTAGACACACTCCAATTTGTCTACCGCCCCAACAGATCCACAGATGACGCAATCACAATCACACTCCATACTGCCCTTTCCCACCTGGACAAAAGGAACACCTATGTGAGAATGCTGTTCATTGACTACAGCTTAGTGTTCAACACCACAGTGCCCACAAAGCTCATCACTAAGCTAAGGACCCAGGGACTAAACACCTCCCTCTGCAACTGGATCCTTGACTTCTTGACGGGCTGCCCCCAGGTGGTAAGGGTAGGCAACAACCCATCTGCCACGCTGATCCTCAACACCGGTTCCCCTCAGGGGGGAACCTGTACTCCCTGTTCACACACGACTGCGTGGGCAAGCACGACTCCAACACCATCATTAAGTTTGCTGATGACACAACAGTGGTAGGCCTGATCACCGACAACGATGAGACAGCCTATAGGGAGGAGGTCAGAGACCTGTCAGTTTGGTGCCAGGCCAACAACCTCTCCCTCAATGTTAGCAAGACAAAGGAGATGATCGTGGACTACAGGAAAAGGAGAGCTGAACAGGCCCCCATTTACATCAACAGGGCTGAAGTGGAGCAGGTCAAGAGATTCAAGTTCCTAGGTGTCCAGATTACCTTTATCTAACTAGGTAAGACAGTTAAGAACAAATTCTTATTTACCCCAGCCAAGCCCAGACAACACTGGCCCAATTGCACAACTGCTCTATGGGACAATCACAACCAGATGTGATGGAGCCTTGATTTGAACCAGGGATTGCAGTGACACCTCTTCCACTGAGATGCAGTGCCTTAGACCACTGCACCACTCAGGAGCCCTAACTATTATGGTCCAAACACACCAAGACAGTCCAGAAGAAGGCACGACAACACCTTTTCCCCATCAGGAGGCTGAAACGATTTGGCACGGGTTCCTGCAATCCAGGACCTATACACTAGGCGGTGTCAAAAGAAGGCCCAAAAAATTGTCAAAGACTCCAGTCACCCAAGTCATAGACTGTTCTCTCTGCTACCGCATGGCAAGCGGTACTGGAGCGTCATGTCTAGGTCCAAAAGGCTCCTTAACAGCTTCTACCCCCAAGCCATAAGACTGCTGAAGAATTAATCAAATGGCCACCCGGACTATTTACATTGACCCCTTTTGTTTTTACTCTGCTGCTACTCGCTGTTTATCATCTATGCGTAGTCACTTTACCCCTACCTACATGTACAAATTACCTCGACTAACCTGTACCCCCACACATTTACTCAGTACCGGTGCCCCCTGTATATAGCCTCGTTATTGTTATGTAATTCTACTGTGTTATTTTTTATTTAGTAAATATTTTCTAACTCTATTTCTTGAACTTCACTGTTGGTTAACGGTTTGTCAGTAAGCATTTCACGGTAAGGTCTACACCTGTTGTATTCGGCGTATGTGACAAATAAAATTGTATTTTATTTTACACTGTCATATTTATCACTATCATATTTATTATACTACTTCAAATAAATACTTTTTTAAAGTAGTCTAATCATAATAAACTGATCTTTGAAACAAAAGGTTTGTAACAAAAGGCAGTGTTAAGAGATGAAAAGGTGCGCTCACTCCTTTCTGAACTCTCCTTTGGCTCTCTCTCAGACCTATGGGATCACAATTATTTCAGCAGAAAAGGAAAACCTTGTATATCATTTTTAACCACTGGAAATGGCCTAAGCACATATCATCCATTGATTAATGTAAACCTATAGCATGAGTTACCTTCTTAATAGAAACAAGTTATTTTCTCTGGCTCAGTGTCTTTGGCGCTCTGCCACATTGCACCTAATGCTAAATTAAAACCTGGGAGAGAGATTCTAGATACTACCAGAGCAAAAGCCGAGTATCGCAGCCATCCGTGAGTCGTCTTAAGATCTGGCATGCCTGCTGACTGACAGCTTGGCTTTAATCCTTTCCTTCAGAGAGAAAAGGGACAGAAAATTGGATTCATGATGTGAAACATTTGAGCTTTTAAATACATGAAATAAGCATCTCCCGCTAGAAGGTGAGCTGCGTCAAGCCTTTGAACAACGCTCTCAAAGACCTTAGCGAAAACAATAGCTGTTCAGTATCACCTCATCTTACAAAGGGAGAAAGAAAGAGAAAGTAAGGGAGGAGCGAGGGAGGGAAGGAGGCAGCCACATGCAAAAGATCAGAAGATTAAGGTTATATGTGAAGATTTGTCCATGCTCTTATCTGAAATTCAATGACTCTGAGAGAAATAATAGGCAGGGTGAATAGACTGGCACCCACCTCAAAGATGGGATCTTTTATATCCCACAAATTAAAAAAGGCAAGTGTTTCTTGCACGTTTTACACAGATTTGATCCTTTTTGGAAAAAGTCTAAGACACTAACTGGCAATGAAGAGAAAATATCATGAAACAAAGATTCTGCAGAATTGAATTCCATATTTTTTCTTTCTTGTCTCCAATAGGTACCACTGACTATTTCTAGTGACCATACTAGCATGCTTCAGTTCCTTCTGGCGAAAAGGAACAAAACAGTTGACCCTTACACTAAACTAACGACACTGTTGGCACAGAGATTTAAATGATTGAACCGGCCCCACAAGGTCAGGTCACATGAGCCAATAGGCAGGTCAAAATAGGAGTCTTGTGACTTCGCTTATCAAGCCTAAATTACCAATCCTGCATTTTCTTTTGTCTTTCTGTGGTTAGCAACTTTCCATCCCAATGTGATGAAGGGAAGGAGGAGGGGTGGGTGGGTGTCTGTGACCTGAGACAAGGTTAGGCTGTGCAACCTGAGGCAGATAGTTTACCGTTTACTGGCACTGTGTTAAAGTTTATTTAATTTTATTAATCACAATGCTTTACTGCCAGGGGGACAACAAATGCCAACAACAAATTGCCTTTCAAGCCTAATTTGGCACAGGCCATTGAGAGGACAATGGAAGCTGACTTGAGTTCCAGGAAAATACATAACCATTCCTTTGCCTTCAAGGAAGTTTGGAGTGTCTCACAGGAGAGAAGACACCATGCCATTTCAAATAGACACTTCTTGTCAAACAAAACTAAACCAACCAAGTCCTCTGAAATAACTCAATGAGTTCATGGCTTTAAATCAAATTCACTGACCCATAGAATCTGTAGCTACAGTATGGTCTCCAGAGAATGGAAATCTGTCCACATTTTATCTTTCTCATAAGACAAAGGAAGGCCAAGCGCATAGGGTAGAGCTCAGCTCACAATGTAATAAAAGGTTTTCTGACAGAGAAACCTTAATTTCACAAACACAAATTATTGCTAAAGCTGAAACCAATTAACTGCTGCATGAATGCTGAACCAGCATGTGCACCCACACACAACAACAGTAATAAACTAATTACATTAATATTTAATACTGGCATTTGGAATTGCCAATTACAACTTGTTAGGGAGAGAGAGGTGCTGTATGTGCTGTATGTGAAAACAATGAGGACCCTACTTAGGTAAAACGTCATTATCGTCTAATACTACTTAGGTAAAATGATCTTCTAATACATACGTATAATGTGCATTTACAGAGAAATGTTCATTTGGTTTTATAATGTTCTGCTGTGCTCTATATCTACAGAAGTTCACTAGCCTTCACTATATAGGATTTCAGGAGACAGAAATCTGAAAATAATATTTTTCAGTCTATTCTTTCTCTATTTTTTCTCTAACTGTGGATTAGAGTAATGCCAGTATGAAAATAAGCGCATCTAGAGAATTCACTTACAAGATCATCCAGCTCTTGGACAGTTGTCTTTTGACAATAGGGGATTTGTCACCTTCAAAATCTCGTCCCTTCATTGAAAAGCAAAAGCAGCACCACACTTTTTCACCGGTTTCTCTATGTAGGTAATAAAGGAATATTACACTCAAACTACCACCCAGTCTCCATCCCCTCATCCCCCCAAAAGAAAAACGTCTCTTGCAGACAGTGCCAGAAGAACCAACGGCATATAAACATTGCAGCATTCTCTGTCATTTCAGATGTGGCTTTGACCTCTGCCCTGAGAGAGCTGTTTTTATCTCCTCCTGAGGTCTGTGAAGGGAAATCCCCCTAGCACCTT
This sequence comes from Brachymystax lenok tsinlingensis, assembly GCA_030435695.1. Classification (NCBI taxonomy): domain Eukaryota; kingdom Metazoa; phylum Chordata; class Actinopteri; order Salmoniformes; family Salmonidae; genus Brachymystax; species Brachymystax lenok. The sequence continues at coordinate 25,391,846 of CM059786.1, forward strand.
ACCTTATCCCCTCAGGTACACCCCTCTTTCGCCCAATACCCCCAAAACAGCACACCTCTCTGCTCAGACCTGCTACAAACCAAAGCTGCAATTATTTGAGTGGTGCTTTAAAAGGGCCCGTGGCGCTCGCAGCCCCATTTCATTCTCTCATTTCTAATTCCCCCTGCCTCGGGACAGGTGAGGAGTCAGGGACCACGATGAGATCTTCCCTGTCTACCTGTAGCCAAAAAACACACGCACTAATAATCACACAAATTAACTTTCTCTCTCTAACACACACATAGACTGATACACAGTCCTGACACACCTGAGCTGTTTTCCTTTCTAATTATAATCTTTGATAGAAATGTGTGGAATTTGCTTTTAGAGGAGTATGTTTTAAGAGAAGTGTTTGAAAGCCTGGCGGTACGGTGGCCCGGTCGCTGGAGGACTTTGAGGTGAGGTGTTTTCTTTGGCCGTGGATGACTTCAGGCACTAATTTGAAGGGAGTAGCGATGCTGGGGCGATAGCAGAGAGCAGCACATAGCAGAGCAGAGCAGCATTCCTGGGCCAGACGCAAATAGGCTTTGTCTCGGCGACCAAATTAAGAAGATTTAAAAAGCCCTGCAATAGCATAGTAACTATCTTTTCTAACATCCTCTAGGTTCATTGCGTTCAAACAGGGTGGAAGAAAGGACAGTGTGATCATTGATATCAAAGGGAGAAGAGTCAAGAGCCCGGCGTTAAAGCTAGATATAGGGACTTCCACAGAAAGAACAGAAACTAAGAAAGAACACAATGATAATAGATTTACTTTACAGAGCTGCTAGAACACAACAATCTCAGTAAAATTATAACAGGCTCAGAATTGTATTCTTAAGATTATCTCTCTCTTTGAAAAGCAAAAGATTCAAGTTTGAAGAAATAAATTAGGCCTAACTCCTCAGACATTCAAACTTCAAATAGGAGAAATAGATAAGCTACTAAGAGAACCCTAATAAGAGAACCCTAATAATACAAGTTAGATGAAGAACTACATTCCAACAGTGGCCATTTCAATGGTTTTGAGAGACATCTAGAAACCTGAACACGTCACGCCATTCATTTCACTAGGTCACCACTGTCAAGTAGGTACAGGTAGCACTCTTCACAAACCAAACTGAAGAGAAATAAAAATAAAAATCTCCCTCCTCTTTTTCAGCAACCCAATCCCTCTATCCCCCTGGCTCCACAATGGCTAAGAAGACAAACCTAGGTGACGATACATTCACTTTTTCCATTCTTGTCGGGCCATTTAAAAGCTTAAATGAGATATTCTAGATTTTATCTGCTCTTCACGGCCCATATGTTTTGAGGTACGTAAAAGCAGAGAGGTACGCAACACCGGCCTACCAACACAATAGGGACGCTGCCGCGCAATGTTTTTGACAGGTTTCATTAATGCGCTGTGCAGTGGTGTAAAGTACCTAAGTAAAACTACTAGTCATTTTTTGGTATATCTGTACTTTACTTTACTATTTATATTTTTGACAACTTTTACTTTTACTCCACTACATTCCTAATGAAAATAATATACTTTTTACTCCATACATTTTCCCTGACACACAAAAGTACTAGTTACAATTTAAATGCTTAGCAGGACAGGAAAATGGTCTAATTCATGTACTTATCAAGAGAACATCCCTGGTCATCCCTACTGCCTCTGATCTGGCAGACTCACTAAACACAAATGCTTAGTTTGTAAATTATGTTTGAGTGTTGAAGTGTGCCCCTTGCTCTCCGTAAAAAAATTAATAATTGTGCAGTCTGGTTTGCTTAATATAAGGAATCTGAAATTATTTATACTTTTACTTTTGATACTTAAGTATATTTTAGCAATTACATTTACTTTTGATACTTAACCCTTGTGTTGTCTTAAGGGTAATAAATGACTCGCCACTATGTTAAACAGCAGAGAAAACCCCAGAAATTATATTTTTTCAAGTTGAAATTTGATGACTTTTCCTAGAGTGACCCCAACATTAGAAAAAGTTAAACATCGCATTGGTTCAAATTCCCATGAAAGCTGTACACCACCAGGGTACAAAGATTGTCTTAGGGTCATTTTTGACCGGGCAGTTATAAAATAATTTACACACCACAAAAACCACAAAGACGCACACACACACACCCACACACACACACACACACACACACACACACACACACACACACACACACACACACACACACACACACACACACACACACACACACACACACACACACACACACACACACACACACACACACACACACACACACACACACACACAATGAGAAATTGTGATTATGTGAGCTACTGATTGAACTCAGACAAAACAAAAACGTTATTGTGCATGTGCAGCATCCCCCCACCACATCCCACAAGACTCAAAATTTCAGACAAAATAAACAACATTTAAAAAAAGAATTACATTTCTTGAAAGCATTGTTTACTAATGGGGAATGCAGTCAGAGGCTATAAAGGTGCTGCAGAGAACAATGATTTAGAAGAGTGGAGGTATCTGAAGAAGAAGATGGGGAAGAATAGGGCCCACAAGTTGCCTATGCTCAGGACATCGCCTCATCATTCTGCATGTTCATCACACCAGCCATCGAAAAAATCATCCTGGAGATGACAAATATGGAGGGTTTCCATAAATATGGAGACAACTGGAAAAGGATGGATGAGATTGGCCTGTGTGCCTACATAGGGCTGCTAATCTTCGCGGGTGTGTATAGGTCCCGAGGCGAGGCTACATGTAGTCTCTGGAAGGGAGATTTTCCGTGCCACGATGCCAATGAAAGTCTTTCACACTTTCTCAAGAATGCTACGATTTGATAACCATGAGTCAAGACCTGCAAGACGTGTGAGAGACAAACTGGTGGCCATAAGAGAGGTCTGGGAGAAGTGGGTGGAGCGTCTGTCATACCTCTACAACACAGGGCCTTCAGTAACAGTGGATGAGCAACTGGTTCCATTAAGAGGTACATTTTTATTTTCATATCTGTAATGTAAGTGATTTTCACTGTTCATTTTATAATGTATTGCTGTAATATCATTGATTTATGTGATTGTTTTCTGTGACACTGATGCAAATTACTGATAGTAATCTCTTCTGTCAAAAGGTCACTGTCCTTGGCATCAAGCTATGGGTGGCCTGTGACGCACAATCCAGCTACGCTTGGAAGATGCAAGTCTACACAGAGAAGCCGACCAGTTGATGCCCAGAGAAGAACCAGGGGATGTGGGTTGTGCTTGATGTGACAGATGGACTGAGGGGGCACAATGTCAGGTGTGACAATTTCTTCACCTCTTATGAACTCAGCCAGCAGCTCCTGAAGAGGAAGATCACCATGGTTGGCACAGTTAGAAAGAACAAGGCTGAGCTCCCCCCTGCACTCCTCGCAACAAGGGGGAGAGATGCCTTCTCAAAGTTTGCCTCAAGGTTTGCAGCTGGTGCAGGCAAGAGGAGGAGATGCCAATCTGCCCCCCAAAGAAGGACTGTAAAACAAATCCTATGTGCTGCACATGTGAGAAATACATCTGCAAAGTCCATGCACACGCACTTGCATACTGTCCTGCATGTGCTAATTAGAGTTGATTGATTTATGTTCTTCACATTTTTGTTGTGTATTTATTATATTATTTTATTCTTATTTATTGCCGTTGTTTATATACCTTGAGGGTGGGGGCAATGGTTAAAAAATGGGAGAAGACTAGTATTTTGTAGTTGAATTCCTCATTGTACAGTATATAAGAATATATCACTATGTTGCCAAAAAAGTTAAAGACTGTTATTGTTTCCCTTCAATAAAATGCATTCAAAACTACTTTCTGCACATTTATGCTACTTTCTTAGGCTATACAAGTGCTATCTCTGCTAACAATGTATGTTTACACCTATGCAGTACCTTTAGTAATAATAATAATAATAAACCTCTACTTTAGTAAAGAAAACAATTATGACAGGTGTGTAGTAATAAAAACGAGTGGTGTCCACTGATTACATGCAGGAAAACCCAGATATTCACAAAGTTTGTGATGAATGACGGGTTGTTTCTTCACACAAAATAGATTTGGGGTTTAAAATTCAATTAAGCTGCATTATTTTAGGGGTGTAGTGAAAGCGGGTCATTTTTTACCCTTAGGACAAGGGGAGGATACTGGGTGACTTTCTATTAAGGTATCTTTACTTTTACTCAAGTATAACAGTTACGTACTTTTTCCACCACTGGCGTTGTGCAATCACCTGTGCTCGTGGTTATTCAACTGTCAAGATCCCCTACTTCTCACTCTTCCTCCACCTCCTCCCTTCTGCTCTATGACGTAGCGCAGTTTCACAGGTCCAAGCAAGCCCTCCCACAACATTTGCAGTATTATAGCTAATCTTATGCTATTGTACACATTTTGCCATGAGGCTAAGAGATAATGTTTCTGTTTTAGAGCTCAAGGATTCTTGAAAGGGGATAATCTCAACTTTTTTCAACAAATATTTGTCTTAATATTACAAATGCAACTAACTGGATTCATGTCTACTCAGTCAGGCACCATAAAAGGTACTACATTTTTACATTAGACTATTCAAATATGTAATACAAATCAAAATATAAATGCATAATGCAACAATTTCAATGATTTTACTGAGTAACAGTTTATAGAAGAAAATCAATCAAATGAAATCAATTAATTAGGCTCTAATCTAATGACTGGGCAGGAGCACAGCCATGGGTGGGCCTGGGAGGGCATATAAGGAATCTGATGTATAGCAATTACTTTTATTATGACAATTGAGTACTTTTTCCACCACTGTACTTAAGTACACCTTAAACCAGATACTTTAAAACTTTTACTCAAGTAGTATTTTACGGGGTGAGTCTCCAGGTATCTTTACTTTTATTCAAATATGACAATTGAGTACTTTTTCCATCACTTACAGTTAAGCTAGTCAGATTGGAAAATGCCTCACTGAGTGAGTCAGAGAGACCAGTCTGGAAAACAACTGTTAGTTATTGAGTGTCCTCCAGAAATTATGTCCCCATGACAACCCTCAATGACTGTCACTGCAAACAGAGCTGCCTTCTAATATAGGCTTAGTTCACTTCCCATCACAGACAACACAAATACAAAACTCCCCCAGAAAACAGCATCATGTCATTGATAAAAAATCTTAAAAACACATACCCTACATCATATATTAAATAGGCCTAATGTCTGTGTGTATGCATGTGTGTGACCTGTATCTGTCTCACTGCCAAATAGTCATTGGATACTTTTTCACATCACATTTATCCTGGGGTAAATAACCAATAACCAGACGCCACCACACACACCCTCCAGAGGATGCACTGACCCCCCATGAAATCATTCCAGACAGGCACAGAGCACACACATCGACTCTCTCACTCACACACACACAAACCCTGCAGCTTCATTAGTACATTACATCGCCTGTAATTAGAATGAGGGGCCGGCCTCGGCAGCGGCGCGGTGCAGGGATGCACAAGTTGCCAGTAAATTACCTTGTAGCCATTATCAATTTCCCAGGCTACTGGTCCTTAAGATAACCCCCCTTCTCCCTGTGGTCCTTCCAGCAATTTCTCTCTGCCTGATAAACATGCTGATTAAAGCGAGCGGCGTGTAAACCTTTGATACTTTTTAAAATGAAATCCATGCCATGCCTGGGGCCTGACGCTGCTCCGCTCTGCTCAGCCGGCGCGTCGCACAGAGCTCCACGCAGACGTGTCAGCTAATCAGATAAAGAATATAGCGTGTGTGTGTGCCCCAGGGCAGAACGAAGGGACAAGGAGAGAGAGGCGAGGTGCACACATAAACACGCAGGCAAACAACGATAGTACAGGGATATGATAGTACAGGGATATGATAGTACAGGGATAGGATAATACAGGGATAGGAAAGTACAGGGATAGGTTTGTACATGGACAGATTAGTACAGGGATAGACTAGTACAGGGATAGACTAGTACAGGGATAGGCTAGTACAGGGATAGACTAGGGTAGTACAGGGACAGACTAGTACAGGGATAGGCTAGGCTAGTACAGGTATAGACTAGGGTAGTACAGGGACAGGCTAGTACAGGGACAGGCTAGGCTAGTACAGGGATAGGCTATGGTAGTACTAGGGATATGCTAGTACAAGGATAGCCTAGGGTAGTACAGGGATAGGCTAGTACAGGAAAGGCTAGTACATGGACATACTAGGGTAGTACAGGGATAGGCTAGTACAGGGACAGGCTAGGGAAGTACAGGTATAGACTAGGGTAGTACAGGGACCAGCTAGTACAGGGACAGGCTAGGCTAGAACAGGTATAGACTAGGGTAGTACAAGGGACAGGCTAGTACAGGAATAGGCTATGGTAGTACAGGGACAGGCTGGGTTAGTACAGGGATAGGCTAGGGTAGAACAGGGATAGGCTAGGATAGTACAGGGATAGGCTAGTACAGGGACAGGCTATGGTATTACAGGGATAGGCTAGGGTAGTGCAGGGACATGCTAGGGTAGTACAGGGATAGGCTAGTACAGGGACAGGCTAGGGTAGTACAGGGATAGGCTAGTACAGGGACAGGCTCGGGTAGTACAGGGATAGGCTATTACAGGGATAGGCTAGGCTAGAACAGGTATAGACTAGAGTAGTACAGGGACAGGCAAGGGTAGTACAGGGATAAGCTAGGGTAGTACAAGGATAGGCTAGGATAGTACAGGGATAGGCTAGGATAGTACAGGGATAGGCTAGTACAGGGACAGGCTATGGTAGTAGAAGGACAGGCTAGGGTAGTACAGGGATAGGCAAGTACAGGGACAGGCTAGGGTAGTACAGGGATAGGCTAGGGTAGTACAGGGATAGACTAGTACAGGGATAGGATATTACATGGATAGATTAGTACAGGGATAGGCTAGTGCAGGGATAGGCTAGTACAGGACAGGCTAGGCTAGTATGTGGATAGTGTAGGGTAGTACGGGGACAAGCTAGTACAGGGACAGGCTAGGCTAGTACAGGGACAGGCTAGGGTAGTACAGGGATAGGCTAGGATAGTACAGGAATAGGCTAGTACAGGGACAGGCTAGGGTAGTACAGGGATAGGGTAGGGTAGTAAAGGGATAGGCTAGTACAGGGACAGGCTAGGGTAGTACAGGGAAAGCATATGCTAGTACAGGGATAGGCTATGTTAATACAGGGATAGGCTAGATTAGTACAGGGACAGACTAGGGTAGTACAGGGACAGGCTAGGGTAACACAGGGACAGGCTTGGGTAGTACAGGGATAGGCTAGGGTAGTACAGGGATATGCTAGGGTAGTACAGGGACAGGCTAGGGTAATACAGCTGTAGGCTAGGGTAGTACAGAGACAGGCTAGGGTAGTACAGGGCAGGCTAGGGTAATACAGGAACAGGCTAGGGTAGTACAGGGCAGGCTAGAGTAGAAACGGTTGGCTAGGGTAATACAGGGACAGAGTAGGGTAATACAGGGATAGGCTAAGGAAGAACAGGGACAGCCAAGGGTAATACAGGGACAGGATAGGTCAGCACAGGGACAGGCTAGGGCAGTACAAGGATAGGCTAGGTTAGTACAGGGATAGGCTAGGGTAGTACAAGGATAGGCTAGTACAGGGACCGGCTATGGATGTACAGGGACAGGCTACGGTAGTACAGGTATAGACTAGGGAAGTACAAGGGACAGGCTAGTACAGGAATAGGCTATGGTAGTACAGGGACAGGCTAGGCTAGTACAGGGATAGGCTAGGGTAGAACAGGGATAGGCTAGGATAGTACAGGGATAGGCTAGTACAGGGACAGGCTATGGTATTACAGGGATAGGCTAGGGTAGTGCAAGGACATGCTAGGGTAGTACAGGGATAGGCTAGTACAGGGACAGGCTAGGGTAGTACAGGGATAGGCTAGTACAGGGACAGGCTATGGTATTACAGGGATAGGCTAGGGTAGTGCAGGGACATGCTAGGGTAGTACAGGGATAGGCTAGTTTAGTACAGGGATAGGCTAGGGTAGTACAGGGATAGGCTAGGATAGTCCTGGGATAGGCTAGGATAGTCCTGGGATAGGCTATGGTATTACAGGGATAGGCTAGGGTAGTACAGGGACATGCTAGGGTAGTACTGGGATAGGCTAGTACAGGGACAGGCTAGGTTGGTACAGGGATAGGCTAGTACAGGGACAGGCTAGTACAGGGACAGGCTAAGGTATTACAGGGATAGGCTAGGGTAGTGCAGGGACATGCTAGGGTAGTACAGGGATAGGCTAGTACAGGGACAGGCTAGGGTAGTACAGAGACAGGCTAGGGTAGTACAGGGACAGGCTAGGGTAGCACAGGGACAGGCTAGTGTAGTACAGGGATAGGCTAGGGTAGTACAGGGATAACCTAGGGTAGTACATGGCAGGCTTGGGTAGTACATTGACAGGCTAGGGTAATACAGCTGTAGGCTAGGGTAGAACAGAGACAGGCTAGGGTAGTACAGGGCAGGCTAGGGTAATACAGGAACAGGCTAGGGTAATATAGCAGTAGGCTAGGGTAGTACAGGGATAGGCTAGGGTTTTACAGGGATAGGCTAGGAGAGTACAGGGATAGGCTTGTACAGGGACAGGCTATGGTATTACAGGGATAGGCTAGGGTAGTATATGGACATGCTAGGGTAGTACAGGGATAGGCTAGTACAGGGACAGGCTAAGTTAGTACAGGGATAGGCTAGGGTAGTACAGGGATAGGCTAGGATAATACAGGGATAGGCTAGTACAGGGACAGGCTATGGTATTAAAGGGATAGGCTAGGGTAGTACAGGGACATGCTAGGGTAGTACAGGGATAGGCTAGTACAGGGACAAGCTAGGGTAGTACAGGGATAGGCTAGTACAGGGATAGGCTAGTACAGGGACAGGCTATGGTATTACAGGGATAGGCTAGGGTAGTGCATGGACATGCTAGGGTAGTACAGGGATAGGCTAGTACAGGGACAGGCTAGGGTAGTACAGGGATAGGCCAGGGTAGTAAAGGGATAGGCTGGTACAGGGACAGGCTAGGGTAGTGCAGGGACATGCTAGAGTAGTACAGGGATAGGCTTGTACAGGGACAGGCTAGGGTAGTACAGGGATAGGTTATGCTTGTGCAGGGATAGGCTGTGTTAATACAGGGATAGTCTAGGGTAGTACAGGGACAGGCTAGGGTAGTACAGGGACAGGCTAGGGTAGTACAGAGACAGGCTAGGATAGAACAGCGATAGGTTATGGTAGTACAGGGATAGGCTGTGTTAATACAGGGATAGGCTAGGGTAGTACAGGGACAGGCTAGGGAAGTACAGGGACAGGCTAGGGTAGTACAGGGATAGGCTAGGATAATACAGGGATAGGCTAGTACAGGGACAGGCTATGGTATTAAAGGGATAGGCTAGGGTAGTACAGGGACATGCTAGGGTAGTACAGGGATAGGCTAGTACAGGGACAAGCTAGGGTAGTACAGGGATAGGCTAGTACAGGGATAGGCTAGTACAGGGACAGGCTATGGTATTACAGGGATAGGCTAGGGTAGTGCATGGACATGCTAGGGTAGTACAGGGATAGGCTAGTACAGGGACAGGCTAGGGTAGTACAGGGATAGGCCAGGGTAGTAAAGGGATAGGCTGGTACAGGGACATTCTAGGGTAGTGCAGGGACATGCTAGAGTAGTACAGGGATAGGCTTGTACAGGGACAGGCTAGGGTAGTACAGGGATAGGTTATGCTTGTGCAGGGATAGGCTGTGTTAATACAGGGATAGTCTAGGGTAGTACAGGGACAGGCTAGGGTAGTACAGGGACAGGCTAGGGTAGTACAGAGACAGGCTAGGATAGAACAGGGATAGGTTATGGTAGTACAGGGATAGGCTGTGTTAATACAGGGATAGGCTAGGGTAGTACAGGGACAGGCTAGGGAAGTACAGGGACAGGCTAGGGTAGTACAGGGACAGAATAGGGTAGCACAGGGACAGGCTAGGGTAGTACAGGGATAGGCTAGGGTAGTACAGGGCAGGCTAGGGTAGTACAGGGACAGGCTAGGGTAATACAGCTGTAGGCTAGGGTAGTACAGAGACAGGCTAGGGTAGTACATGAATAGGTTGGGTAGTACAGGGCAGGCTAGAGTATCACAGGGTAGGCTAGGGTAATACAGGGACAGGGTAGGGTATACAGGGATAGGCTAGGGTAGAACAGGGATAGGCTAGGATAGTACAGGGATAGGCTAGTACAGGGACAGGCTATGGTATTACAGGGATATGCTAGGGTAGTGCAAGGACATGCTAGGGTAGTACAGGGATAGGCTAGTACAGGGACAGGCTAGGGTAGTACAGGGATAGGCTAGTACAGGGACAGGCTATGGTATTACAGGGATAGGCTAGGGTAGTGCAGGGACATGCTAGGGTAGTACAGGGATAGGCTAGTTTAGTACAGGGATAGGCTAGGGTAGTACAGGGATAGGCTAGGATAGTCCTGGGATAGGCTAGTACAGGGACAGGCTATGGTATTACAGGGATAGGCTAGGGTAGTACAGGGACATGCTAGGGTAGTACTGGGATAGGCTAGTACAGGGACAGGCTAGGTTGGTACAGGGATAGGCTAGTACAGGGACAGGCTAGTACAGGGACAGGCTAAGGTATTACAGGGATAGGCTAGGGTAGTGCAGGGACATGCTAGGGTAGTACAGGGATAGGCTAGTACAGGGACAGGCTAGGGTAGTACAGGGATAGGTTATGCTAGTACAGGGATAGGCTGTGTTAATGCAGGGACTGGCTAGGGTAGTACAGGGACAGGCTAGGGTAGTACAGGGACAGGCTAGGGTAGTACAGAGACAGGCTAGGGTAGTACAGGGACAGGCTAGGGTAGCACAGGGACAGGCTAGTGTAGTACAGGGATAGGCTAGGGTAGTACAGGGATAAGCTAGGGTAGTACATGGCAGGCTTGGGTAGTACATTGACAGGCTAGGGTAATACAGCTGTAGGCTAGGGTAGAACAGAGACAGGCTAGGGTAGTACAGGGCAGGCTAGGGTAATACAGGAACAGGCTAGGGTAATATAGCAGTAGGCTAGGGTAGTACAGGGATAGGCTAGGGTTTTACAGGGATAGGCTAGGAGAGTACAGGGATAGGCTTGTACAGGGACAGGCTATGGTATTACAGGGATAGGCTAGGGTAGTATATGGACATGCTAGGGTAGTACAGGGATAGGCTAGTACAGGGATAGGCTAAGTTAGTACAGGGATAGGCTAGGGTAGTACAGGGATAGGCTAGGATAATACAGGGATAGGCTAGTACAGGGACAGGCTATGGTATTAAAGGGATAGGCTAGGGTAGTACAGGGACATGCTAGGGTAGTACAGGGATAGGCTAGTACAGGGACAAGCTAGGGTAGTACAGGGATAGGCTAGTACAGGGATAGGCTAGTACAGGGACAGGCTATGGTATTACAGGGATAGGCTAGGGTAGTGCATGGACATGCTAGGGTAGTACAGGGATAGGCTAGTACAGGGACAGGCTAGGGTAGTACAGGGATAGGCCAGGGTAGTAAAGGGATAGGCTGGTACAGGGACAGGCTAGGGTAGTGCAGGGACATGCTAGAGTAGTACAGGGATAGGCTTGTACAGGGACAGGCTAGGGTAGTACAGGGATAGGTTATGCTTGTGCAGGGATAGGCTGTGTTAATACAGGGATAGTCTAGGGTAGTACAGGGACAGGCTAGGGTAGTACAGGGACAGGCTAGGGTAGTACAGAGACAGGCTAGGATAGAACAGGGATAGGTTATGGTAGTACAGGGATAGGCTGTGTTAATACAGGGATAGGCTAGGGTAGTACAGGGACAGGCTAGGGAAGTACAGGGACAGGCTAGGGTAGTACAGGGACAGAATAGGGTAGCACAGGGACAGGCTAGGGTAGTACAGGGATAGGCTAGGGTAGTACAGGGCAGGCTAGGGTAGTACAGGGACAGGCTAGGGTAATACAGCTGTAGGCTAGGGTAGTACAGAGACAGGCTAGGGTAGTACATGAATAGGTTGGGTAGTACAGGGCAGGCTAGAGTATCACAGGGTAGGCTAGGGTAATACAGGGACAGGGTAGGGTATACAGGGATAGGCTAGGGTAGAACAGGGACAGGCTAGGCTAATACAGGGACAGGGTAGGGCAGCACAGGGACAGGCTAGGACAGTACAGGGATAGACTAGGGTTGTACAGGGATAGGCTAGGATAGTACAGGGATAGGCTAGTACAGGGACCGGCTATGGTAGTACAGGGATAGGCTAGGGTAGTACACAGACATGCTAGGGCAGTACAGGGATAGGCTAGTACAGGGACAGGCTAGGATTGTACAGGGACAGGTTAGGGTAGTACAGGGATAGGCTAGTACAGGGACAGGCTAGGCTAGTTCAGGGATAGGTTATGCTAGTACAGGGATAGGCTATGGTATTACAGGGATAGGCTAGGGTAGTACAGGTACATGCTAGGGTAGTACAGGGATAGGTTAGTACAGGGACAGGCTATGGTAGTACAGGGACAGGCTTGGTTAGTACAGGGATAGGCTAGGATAGTCCAGCAATAGGCTAGTGCAGGGACAGGCTATGGTATTACAGGGATAGGCTAGGGTTGTACAGGGACATGCTAGGGTAGTACAGAAATAGGCTAGTACAGGGACAGGCTAGGGTAGTACAGGGATAGACTAGTACAGGGATAGGCTAGTACAGGGACAGGCTATGGTATTACAGGGATAGGCTAGTGTAGTGCAAGGACATGCTAGAGTAGTACAGGAATAGGCTAGTACAGGGACAGACTAGGCTAGTACAGGGATAGGTTATGCTAGTACAGGGATAGGCTATGTTAATACAGGGATTGGCTAGGGTAGTGCAGGGACATTCTAGGGTAGTACAGGAACAGGCTAGGGTAGTACAGGGACAGGCTAGTACAGGGACAAGCTAGTACCGCGATAGGCTAGGGTAGTACAAGGACAGCCTAGGGTAATACATCAATAGGCTAGGGTTGTACAGGGACAGGCTAGTACAGGGAGAAGCTAGTACATCGATTGGCTAGGGTAGTACAGGGATAGGCTACGCTAGGGTAGTACTGGGACAGGCTGGGGTAGTACAGGGCAGGCTAGGGTAATACAAGGATAGGCTAGGGTAATACAGGGACAAGGTATGGTAGTACAGGGATAGGCTAGGATAGTACAGGGATAGGCTATGGTAGTACAGGGACAAGCTAGGGTTGTACAGCAATAGGCTAGGGTTATACAGGGACAGGCTAGGGTAGTACAGGGATCGGCTAGGGTAGTACAGGGCAGGCTAGGGTAGTACAGGGACAGGCTATTGTAGGACAGGGTTAGGCTTTTCGGTGATAGGGTAGTACAAAGTCAGACTAGGGTAGTACAGGGACAGGCTAGTGTAGTACGGGGGCAGGCTAGGGTAGTACATGGATAGGATAGTAGAGGGACAGGCTAGGGTAGTACATGTACAGGGTAGCTGTGATGCTGGATTCTTTACTGTCTTTTAAATGTCAATGTATTGTTGATTGGGCCCAAACACATACAAATAGCCAAGAGGGCTGGAGGCATTGTCGTATAACTCTACGTAGGCTACAGGGCTGTTTTTTTTTCATTTTCTAATGATATGACGAACTTCTCACTCAAAAATACGTCACTTCCTGAAGAGCCAAACAATGCTTGAGAGCAAAAGAGGGAGACAGACCGACAGAGAGAGAGAAAGACAAAGAGAGAAAGGAAAATCGATGAGAGAAAGAGAGAGCGAAAGATTGAGAACGACAAGAAGAGAGAAAGTAGAGGACGGGCCAGTCTCGGAGGGGTGTCTAAACTAACTGTCGACAAAGTGATTGGGTCAATGAGCTGTAAACTTGGCAAGGCCAGACTTAGCCTGATTAAATGACACAGCTTTACGCCTTCCCTTTCTCCTCTGTCCTTCAGGGAGCCAGAGGCAGACATAATGTTAAGAGCGGGGCCTCCGAGACCTGAATCATCCAGTAACAATGAAGTGGGCTCCCTTTTAAATGCATGGCTCTTAACTTCACCACAGATATAATGATTACACTGACAGACAATAATAGCCACTTTAGCGATCCACTTCTACTGACATTGAGAGGATAAGAGAACTTTCTCACACACCCTTTTTTAAAAACTTCTTAGGGCTAGGGTCCTTTTTTCTCAATTTCCGCCTGAGTGACGTGCCCAAAGTAAACTGCCTGTTGCTCAGGCCCTGAAGCCAGGATATGCATATAATTGGTACCATTGTAAAGAAAACACTTTGAAGTTTGTAGAAATGTTAAAATAATGTAGGAGAGTATAACACAATAGATATGGTATGAGAAAATCCAAAGGAAAACCAACCAGAATTGTTTTTTGGAGAGAGACCATGCTCTTCCAATGGCAAGTATATGGGCATACTCAATTCTAGCTCCCATGATGCAATTCCTATGGCTTCTACTGGGTGTCAGCAGTCTATGTTCAAGGTTTCGGGCTTGTAACTTCCAAAACGAATAAGAACAGTTTTAGTGGAAGGACACAGTCTTGGAAAGAACACAGTCTTGGAAATTGTTTTTTCGCGCCATGAAGACAAGACGCACCTGCTAAATTCGGTTTCCTATTGAACATACTTCTTTCCGTAAGAAATATTATAGTTTGATTACATTTTAGGGTGTCTGAGGAATAAATAGAAACGCATTTTGACTTGTTGAAACAAAGTTTAGGAGTAGATTTTTTGGATTCCTTTCTCTGCATGTTGAACGAGTGGATTACTCAAATCGATTGCGCCAACTAAACAGACTTTTTGGGATATAAAGAATGATTTTATCTAACAAAACAACACTACATGTTATAGCTGGGACCCTTTGAATGACAAATCAGAGGAAGATTTTTAAAAAGTATGTGAATATTTAATCACTATTTGTGAATTTATGAAACCTATGCCGGTGGAAAAATATTTTAATGTGGGGCGCCGCCTTCAAACAATAGCATGGCATGCTTTCACTGTAATAGCTACTGTAAATCGGACAGTGCAGTTAGATTAACAAGAATTTAAGCTTTCAACTGATATAAGACACTTGTATGTACGTAAATGTTTAATATCCATACATTTTATCATTATTTATTTGAATTGCGCACCCTCCAGTTTCCTTGGAAGTAAGTTGTCCCGCTAGCGGGACGCCTATCCCTGAATTAATGTACAATCTCTAGCTCTAACACTAGATTGCAAACAATAAAGTATTAACTTTACTTATGGCTTTGGACGTAGTTATTTTTGGATGACGTTATGTTTTTGTCGCCATATATCTATTGTTGAGACTCCCAGGAATGACAGGGGGGCAGTGTTGCTCTGGACAAACTGAACGACTTGGATTTCACAAATTCTAGACCTACTTTCTCATCCGCTGTGGGAAAGCAGGGCAGGCAGTGGGAATAACGGTGAGGCTGGTGTAAATGCATAAATCTACAGAGATGGATATTGCTGAAGTGTTCAATGTATTCATGACATTATAAAAACACAAACTTAGATTTTATGCTGCTTGAAATATTTATCTAAATGTTTTATAGTTATACCTGAAAAAGAGTGAGATGGATCATGAACTATATGTTGGATAAAAACTTGAGTGATATCTGGCTGAAGGATGTTTGGATTGTACTACCATTGGGACTGTGGTGAGAAAATATGATAATGGCACTGTAAATCAAAGCAAACATTTTTGCAGAAACAATAGGCCTACCCTACTATTTGGAAGATAATGCAATAACTCTATCGTGACTAGCAAATCATATAGCCAATACAATTAATGCACATTTAGTTAATATGACTTATTGAGAATGAGGCCTTTGGGTACTCTGCTTATTCTGAAAATCTAGCTACAATGACACCATGTTTTTGTGACCTCAGACTGTTACCAGAAGGCTCTCTGTTTGTCCTAAATGACTGTTGGCACGCTGAAGGACCCCAAGGAGCCCCATCAGGGGCAGGCTAAATAAAAGCCTGTTTTCCTCCTCTAGCCTAGCTGTAGTCCTCAGGAAACTAAAGGGATTAATGAGGATCTATGGCTTGGAGCACGGCCCTCACAGGCCCACAGCCATGTCCATCAGGGCACTTAGCCCCATACAGTCATTAACTTCTGTTACTAATTGTCAAATTCATTAAAGGAAATCTCCCCCCAAACGTCCCTCATGAAAATGGATGGACTGGGCTGAATTATAAAGATGTCAGGGCTCAGAAGATTAAGGCTCCCAGACATGCTCCACAAAAAACTATACGGCCATTAAACTCTATTTCAAGGTAGCTTGTGTGATATACTTCGTAATTTTATATACATACGTCTTGGTAGGACCATCCGAGTGTAATTCAAGTGTATTCAAAGACATAGGTAGGCCTACAGCCTCAGTGCAGGTAGAGATAAGATGATGACAGAGCCTGTCATATAGCATGATTTTGCTCTACTTCTTCTACTTACATCAAATGCTTGATAACACTTTTCTCAATTCTTAGCCATATTAATCCAAGTTTTGCATCAATATTAACAGACCAACTTTTATCCAAAATTATTCTGTCTGTAGTGTCTTGACATGAATAGAGTTTAACAGTGCTGCAGAACCAATTTCCCCTTGGGGATAATGAAGTTTGCTACTACCACTACTAAGAATCAATGATTAAAAGATATTATGTATACATTCAAGAAGAAAATGCATGAGGAAAGTGTAGAACTCGATTGAAACTATGTAGCATTACCACTTACAAAGTGAAAGCTGATTCTGTAAGGGCAGTATTTTACTGAACATCAAACAGGCCATACATTTTAATCTTAGATTTTAAATAGGGTACTTTATGTTATCCATCATATCACTCCATCTGGATTAATATTTAATAGACCAAAATAATTAATAAAAAACAAGGCAATTAGGAAGCTATACAATATTCAAAATTCAATATTCACAGATTCATTAAGTACATCATTCATTAAGTACATCAGAACACTCATTAAATGATTGGGTAAGTTGTCAAAAGAAGCCTTAATGACATACTCAAAACTCCAGAGGATGTTTTCCTGAATTAATCCAAAGTGCCCGTGTCCTCTGATTCAGACTATTAGCCAATTAACCATAGTAACTATCGTAAAATCATTACCTGATATCCCCCCCCAAAATTTTTTTTAACAGTACCTGTTCTAATACCATATAGAAGAAGATATTTACAGTCTTTTCTCCTGGCTCATGGTGTTTATGTGCCTTCTTGCACGTTAGTGTTACTGCCCTGGCCTCATAGCATGACAAGGCAGGAAGACAGGGCTGAGAAATTCATTAAAGTGCCTTGAATGACAGTTTGCTCAAGGGCACACGGTACCATCACTCGCCCTGGCGTGTCCTTGTTGCTCAACACCTCCCCCTTTCCCTCCCTTCCTACCCCGCCCCTCCGTCCCACCCTATACACCCCCTCCCCCCAGGCTCCATTATATCAGCTCTGCTCTGGGCCTGTTTTAATGTAATGGGATTGTTCTCCCATGCTCCACTACACGGGGGTGACATGGGGGTCCCTGTTCTGTTGTGACGATGTGCTCTGTGCTGGGGGTCTAGGTGTAAAGCTTGTAGTTCAAGCAATTTGTGCCTGATACAATTTGGGACAACACTCCAAGGGCATGTTGTGGGTAGCCTATGTTCAGACACCTCTATGGTCATAGATGTGACAAGCACAGGAGCCTTCCAGTGGCATGGGGGAAATTGCTATGGTGTTTATTTGTGTTATCAGCATCATTACCATTCCTTTCCTGCACAACCAGAGCTATGCTATTCCAAGGTGACCTAGCTACAGTCCTCTCTGGATTGTGAAGGAGGTGTGGAGCAGCAGCATTTTGGGTAAAAGTGTAACACAGTGGACTGTAACACCATAGGTCAGGTGGTTCTGCACTGGGCCAGCACTTAAACCAATATGTGCATGGAAGACTAAACTCGTGACCCTGATTTGGGTACCAACACTCTAAAAGTTAAAGAAAAGTGGCACAAATACTAACAACCACAAAATGCGTGGTGGTGACGATTATCATCACAAATGTGGGCAAAAGAAACAACAACAACTAAAAAGCTGTCCATTGGGAATGTAGTTATGTGAATGTCTTTGCAAAAACATACTCAGAACTAAAACCTTTTTATTGGTTTCAGACTCAGAGATGTTCCCTTTGGTTATTTGGAGAAGCTGGTTGTTACAAGCAGCAGTTGAAAGACAGGCCCTTCCTATGTAGTCCTGGTTGGGCTCCATACGCGACTCCCAATATGTCACTACTCAACAGTAAAGAAAAGAACCAATGAAAAAACAAGATGCTCATAAAGTTGGCGTTGCATATACTGTCCCAGAGACGATGCAGGATGGAGTGAGTCAGTGAGTTTCATAAGAGGGGAACTATGGCTCACAGAGAGGCCTCTATTGCCAGGTGTGGTCTGACCAGAGGGATATTACGTCACCCATTGTCTCATCATTGTCACCACAATGAGTGAAGCCTATCACCCTTGGAACGATGACGACTGACACAGCCAGACTGTTCTGGGCTGGATTCTGGAGGTAAAGAACACACAACACTTCACTTTCAACACTTCCCCACTGAGGTATTTGTAGAAAGGGGATTTTTTTTTAGGGCCAATTCAGTTTGTTTCTGTTGAGTCTTCTGGCCTACAGTGTACATACAGTACACACACACACACAACCGCAGTGCGTAAACTTACTGTGATTCATTAACAGTGACAGAGCTGTTTTCACCGATAGAGCCGGTGCATAAATATGCCACGCCGCACAGCTTGAAAACGTAGAAATTCATCAGGGCTAAAAAGTAGAGAGATTAACGTTGCACGAGATTCCTCTTAAATATATACGGTTGCTTAAACAGAGGCCCAGACATCAGACAGCCAGGCAGGCAGAGAGGCAGAGAGCCTGAGCCAAACCAAGCACAAAGCCTTGGTTTCAGCAGTAAGCAGGGCCAAGAAGGGTACTTTCCATAGCCACATGTATGGAAAACCAACTAACCGTTGGGAAGCAGTGAAAAGGAAAAGGTAGAGGAATTTATCCACCCTATTTCATGAATGCTTGCAATTCAGGAATAAAACCCTTTTCATTAGCATGCTATGTGTAGATCTATATTGTTGTCCACTGGTCCTGTTTTCTTATTGAGTCAATATGTAGTCAATATACAGTAGACTCAATGTAGTCCTATATGGCCCAGTTGGTAGAGCATGGCGCTTGCACTGCCAGGGTTGTTGGTTCGATTCCGCGGGGCCACCCATACACAAAATGTATGCACACATGACTAAGTCGCTTTGGATAAAAGTGTCTTCTAAATGGCATATACACTACATGACCAAAAGTATGTGGACACCTGCTTGTTGAACATCTCATTCCAAAATCATGGGCATTAATATGGAGTTGGTTCCCCCCTTTACTGCTATAACAGCCTCCAGTCTTCTGAGAAGGCATTAAACTAAATGTTGGAACATTGCTGAGGGGACTTCCATTCAGCTACAATAGCATTGGTGAGGTTGGGTACTGATGTTGGGCAATTAGGCCTGGCTTGCAGTTGGTGCTTGAATTCCTCCCAAAGATGCACAGAATCATCTAGAATGTTGCTGTATGCTGTAGTGTCAAGATTTCCCTTCACTGAAACTAAGGGGCCTAAGATGAACCATGAAAAACAGCCCCAGACTCATATTCCTCCTCCACCAAACTTTACAGTTGTCACTATGCATTCGGGGAGGTAGCGTGCTCCTGGCATCCGCCACTAACCCAGATTAGTCCGTCGGACTGCCAGATGGTGAAGCATGATTCATCACGCCAGAGAACACGTTTCCACTGCTCCAATGGTGGTGAGCTTTACACCACTCCAGCTGACGCTTGGCATTGCACATGGTGATCTTCGGCTTGTGTACGGCTACTCGGCCATGAAAACCGAATCTTTCATGAAGATCCCGATGAACAGTTCTTGTGCTGACGTTGCTTGCCGAGGCAGTTTTATTAATTTATTTAACCTTTATTTAACTAGGCAAATCAGTTAAGAACAAATTCGTATTTACAATTTGGAACTCGGTAGTGAGTGTTGCAATTTAGGACAGCCGATTCTTACGCGCTACGCTCTTCAGCACTCGGCGGTCCCATTCTGAGATTGTGTGGCCTACCACTTCACTGCTGAGCCGTTGTTGCTCCTAGACGTTTCCACTTCACAATAACAGCACTTACAGTTGACCGAGGCAGCTCTAGCAGGGAAGAAATTTGATGAACTGACTTGTTGGAAAGGTTACATCCTATGACGGTGCCACGTTGAAAGTCACAGAGCTCTTCAGTAAGGCCATTCTATTGCCAATACTTCTCTACGGATATTGCATGACTCTGTGCTCGATTTTATACACCTGTCAGCAACGGGTGTGGTGAAATAGAATAATCCACTAATTGGAAGGGGTGTCCACATACGTTTGTAAATATAATGTATTCTATATTGTTATTATATCAATATGGAGCCATTTCAGGTCAAAACACATGATATGTTGCAACAATGCCCTGATAAAATTTCTGACGTGACTCTCCTTTCCTCTCCGTAGGGCATAAAACAAACTTTAATCCTCGCTCTGTCACTGAAACATTCTCAGTTGGCTGGGGTGAGGTGAGACTGTCTGGGACAGGGGAAGCTTCCAGCCAGGGCGATTGCAGAATTCATAAGGAATCATCATGCACCACGGCAACCGGTGTCAGTCACTTTTCCCGCTTCACAACAAGCCCTCGCGCTCTCCTCTCTGTCCGGCTCCTCTCCAAGATGCAAATGCTTTCCTGCTGAGGTCGTCAACGTGGTAAAAACAGGCAGGATCCAACCAAGCATCTTGACAACACTTGGTTCTCCCTTCACATTCTGGGCCTCAGATATCGTGGTAGCCTCCCGGCCCCCCTCCCTCCTCAGGAAGACGGGGAAAAGATGGCTGTGATGCAGGTTTTACACACTCTCCAGACTTCAGACAGTGTTTTTCTTCATTGGGTTATGGCTTTAGCTGCAGAAGACAGGGAGGCTGCCGCAAATATTTCTCTCAGGGAATGCTTTGCAAAACAAAACATTAAAGTTGAAGTCTGCTTAATTGTCGGGGGATGGTTGGAGGGAGTTGACTGACTGAGTTCTATGCCTCAACCATCCGGTCGGTCAGACGTGAGGGAAGGGGGAAAGCAGACACTTTTGGGTCTGACTGACGACAGGCAGCTATAAAAAGTTGAATGACTTCTTCACAACGGGGTGCTCTAAGAGTGCTCTGGGATAAGAAGCCTCAGAGGTTTTTGTATATGTGTGAAACGGCTGTAGTTGTTGGATGGTCTCTGTCTTTGTTCCAATTACTTTTCCTTATCAACTTATTAACCACAGTATGCTTATGTAACATTACTTTTCACATGGGGGATGATCTCTTCTTTTATCACAGTCTTCTAGTTGAGAACTGGAAAAGGGGTAGTCGAAAAAGCTCCAGAAAATGATCAACTCTCAGACTCCTTGTGGTTTCATGATTCAAACATCTCAGAAACCATGTGTGAGTCACTCACATAGTCAACACACACACTATCCATGAAAGTAAGTGTTGCATCCCCCCAAAATATTAGCTAAACCTAGTCCCATTCAAATAACTCTGCGCTATGTCTACAATCAATCTCGTGACCAGGAAAAAAAAGAATCTCCATTTGGGACAACGTTCACCTAACCAGCCTGCCCTTGGCAAGCCAAGATAAGGCTATCTGTTTCCATCATCACTAAACAAGATTGAGCAAAGTACATTAAGCAGAAAAATACAAACAAATTACAAAGGCTTCAGGCAAGGCTCTGAATCTAATGTTTGTGTGGGTCTGACTGTTCCGCTAGCTATGTTTGTTGGGTCTGAGAGAAATATGCCTGGTTCTAATAGATCCTGTCCTGCCACTTCCACACAGGGGTGAGAACAATACAGGCTGCCATTATCTCAGTGGTAATGCTATCCTTCCTTGTGTGCAAAACAACCCGCAATCTCACCCCACTGACTGTCACTGTTCGCTCTGACTAACACAAATATGAGCTTGTCAGTCTGACCAAAGGAAAAGTTAACAATGGGCTATCACAGCTAGATGGAGAGCCAGGCAGTAAGTATCTGACTGTACTGTAGTTTAAAGAATTTAGGCTATGCTACTAGCCTCATTAGAAGAACATGAGGCAAGTTACACACAGCCAGCCTTTACTTGTCCTGAAAATGCATGAAACTAATTAGAATATCTCAAATGACTTCTGAAGAGCGTTATCCATTGTTAATGTTATTACCACACTGCTAATAATACCAGTGAAAATAAAAAAGATTTACATTCGTCCCACATAACAGGTACAGGACGCTCACATTAGTCTTCTTATTGATCCAATCTAATAAAGCCTCTGACCTCATCGGTCATGATTTATGTATTAAGCAGCTTTTTAAAGAAATCAATTTTCTTTGAGCCCCCACCTGCCTAATGTCCAACACGCCTAACATGGCACAGAGTGGAGGTGTGTTTGATTTTCTCCCCTCACAACACACCGCTGTGCTGTGTAACAACTGATTCCCAACACCTCATCCCCCTGATCAACAACCTAGGGCTCCAGGTTCAACACCAGACTCCTCTGCCTGTTCTATCCTTCTTTCCTCTCTTCTCTTCTACACCTCACAGCAAGACCCCTCCACTACGGCACCTGCAACAACACAACATCAGGCTTCTAAAGGCTTATAAAAAGGCAATGATGACAACACAAAAAGAGAGGGAGATGGGGAAAATGAAGAATGATTGGACTTGTGGACGGTCGACTCCCACTCTTAGTCTCGGAAGCCCCAGCCCAGTATGCTGCTGGTTATAATGGAGTGGAGGGTTGGGGGTGAGGCTGGGGAGAGACTGTGTCTGTGTGTTTAACACAGGGATTATCTCACAAAAAATGTGGTATTTTTACATGCACCAACGGAAGGGAATAATTGAACATCTACAAAGTTCAAAGAACTGGCGGCCTGGCGCTCTCCAGTATTGTTCTGTGACATTGTGAGGAAAAAAATAAAGAATTTGGTTTGATAAAAAGGAAAGAAAAACATGAAGTTCAGGGTGTAATAGCCCTTGGATAGGCTATTACTCAGTTATCGAAATAACAATGTTTGAGACCCCTGTGTTCCTGAAAAGTCTGATTAATTACATGGTAGGAATAGGATCTGAATGTAACATTTCCATCCTCCATAGAGCCAGGGCAGGAATGTGACAGAAATGTCAAATTGCTGCTAATTAGACGTTTCATAATGAAAAGCCTAGATATGAGTATAATCTATTCTTCCCTATCAGCCTAATGAGATGGAACCTTTTGTCTTTGCTGCTCTGTTGAGAGACATTGCATTCTTATTGCTAAAAAAGTCCACAGTTTAAAAAAGAATCCAGTTGCAAGGGGATTGAGGGAAAATAGTATTCTTTCCTGTGAAGACTGTAAAAGGGGAAGTTTGAAAATGCCAGGGAATTAGAGATAGGAGTTGATGTTTATAGTACCCGGTGTGGTGGATGAAGATAGAAACATGTTATCATGTGACCTAGGGCCTCTGACCTAACCTTCAAGGAACAGACATTCTCTCTCTCTCTCTCTCTCTCTCTCTCTCTCTCTCTCTCTCTCTCTCTCTCTCTCTCTCTCTCTCTCTCTCTCTCTCTCTCTCTCTCTCACTCACTCTCACTCTCACTCTCTCTCACTCTCACGGCATAAAGAGCCAGGGTGTCAGAGCAGCAAAGAGGGGATGAAGAAATTGAGGGATGCAAGATGGCTAATATGAACCTTTGGCCAAGCCTGTGGTGGCAGGCGTTTCAGCCAGGGGTGACTGACACTGCTGATCTTAATAACCAAGCAAGCCACCCTCCGCAGCATGTACAGTATTGACGTACAGGACAGGGGGAGGTGAGGCCAGAAATAAACAGAGAATAATCCTAACTTCATCTGAATGTACAAGTATGTTATTATTGTAGATGTTAGTCCTGCTGCATGATCCATCCATTTTCTGGAAGAGAATATCACTGAAAAAGGTATGTAAGCATCATGCATGCATTTCACAAGTTATGGATTTGACATGTTTAGTGGTAAACTGAGCAGACGTTTTCCCATCAAAATGATTTCCTCTCAAAACGTTGAATCCCTCATATGGTGAAATATGAGATAGAGAGTGACATGCTGACATTAAAACGGAGGTCTGATTTATGAGGCATAATGCTTGGCAGGGCAGGGGATAAGGAGCCATCAGATGTGTGGGCATCAGACCCCTTTACAATCATCACATACATACAAACATACATACACACAGAGAGAGAGACACAGGACAGAGTGAAAGATCCCCTCTGCCTCTGACAAAACAGTTATTTCTCCCCCCCAAAGGCCAGGTTCAAAGACCATGGAAGGATGGGCCGGGGTATGCTATGGCTCGCGTGTCTATCAGGTTACACACTTCACAGAGAGAGGGCCATTCACAGACGCCCATGAGGGGGCAAGAGGGCACATTGTCACTCTGCGATGATCACCACTGTTGGGACTGCGGAGGGGGGGATAATAAATTGGCATTTGTTCCCCATTGACAATGGTTCCACTGACAATTATTCCACCTTCTGATTCTGAATGGCCCTACATTCTGTGGGAGACCAAAGGGACTTGTGAGTTTTGTTTTTGTCAGGCAATGCCTGAGATTGGTCCATAGATGGCACTGTTGGCTCACCTTATGAGCAGAGTTGTCAAACTTCAAGAATTTATAGAGAGGAAGAAAAAGATCCACTCAGATTCATTACAGCTTCAAAATGTTTTTATTTAATCTATGTTCAATTGTCATTTGCTAAATAGATTTTTATAACATCTAATTAATCCAAACTATCACACTTCCCAAATAGAACAAATTTTTTATGCAAAACTGCTCTTTTACTGTGAGGGTGATTTAACAGCTAATTATCGGAAGATGTTTGATTCTTTACTCCTTTTCACTACAACACAATCAAACTCAACACTAAACCTAAGGTGAATAAAACACACAACTTTAAATAAATTGCATATCCAAAAGAAATTAGCCATAGAAGGCAATTTTATTCTCACAGAAATTTCACAGAACCCTTAACTAGGCTACACGAACGTATCTGACCTCAATTGAATGTTCAAATTAGGGTGCAATAACGAACCAGTGGACCACCCCAATTAGTAAACATAGAAAGATAGCATGGAGAGTGAGAAACTCCTAACACACTATGTTAAATTAACAGCTCTTTACATCCAGCCCTTCTGTAGTGAGAAAGGAAGTGTATTGTTTATGTCTACAGGTCTATTTCCTCCATGGTTAACTGTGAGAGGTAAACACAGTGATGACTGGATGTCTGTTGACCCTGTGGGCTCCCTGAGGACTCTACTAGCCTGTGGCCCTAACAAGGGATGGGGTCATGTCAGCCCTGCCCTGGAAATTGGAAATTAGCAAAACCTAGCAATCACATAGCTAACCAGCACTGACCAGGGACAAAATAGGGTGAGGTGTGAAGAGACAGATAAGAGAGAGGAGGAGAAGAGGAGAGGAAGAGAGAGAGAGAGAGAGAGAGAGAGAGAGAGAGAGAGAGAGAGAGAGAGAGAGAGAGAGAGAGAGAGAGAGAGATGCATTACTGGGCTTTCCCTTGTTTCCTCTCAAGACCTAAAGGGAGAGCACTTTCCCCTTCCTGTTTATACCATGTCAAGCCATCCCCATCCCCACACAACAACCCCCACAACGGCAACAAGCGAGGCCCTTAAAATGTGATGCTGCTCTTGTGCCTGTGAGAGTGGTAAAAGAAAAAGTAGCTCGCTACGTTGGATCAAATCCACGTGTGGACAGGCTGTTTGCTCTGACGAGGGTAGAGCTTTTCTCTTGAAGTGTGTCTGCGTGTGCAGGAGTGTGTTCATTCTTAAAAGTCATACCGGGGATGATTTAGCTATTTGATATTTACATTTTTACTTTTGTGGGGTGTCAGATAACCTCCCAATACCACACCACCCCCTGCCAGATAACCTCCCAATACCACACCACCCCCGCCAGATAACCTCCCAATACCACACCACCCCCGCCAGATAACCTCCCAATACCACACCACTCCCTGCCAGATAACCTCCCAATACCACACCACCCCCGCCAGATAACCTCCCAATACCACACCACCCCCGCCAGATAACCTCCCAATACCACACCACTCCCTGCCAGATAACCTCCCAATACCACACCCCCCCGCCAGATAACCTCCCAATACCACACCACCCCGCCAGATAACCTCCCAATACCACACCACCCCCGCCAGATAACCTCCCAATACCACACCACTCCCTGCCAGATAACCTCCCAATACCACACCACCCCCGCCAGATAACCTCCCTTTACCACACCACCGCCGTGAGATAACCTCCCTTTACCACACCACCACCACCATGAGATAACCTCCCTATACCGCACCACCACCACCGTGAGATTACCTCCCTATACCGCACCACCACCACCACCGTGAGATTACCTCCCTATACCGCACCACCACCACCACCGTGAAATTACCTCCCTATACCGCACCACCACCAGGCTCATCTTATATTTGGCACAAATTAACATTCTTTGGCCATCCTGGGAAAACAAAAAGTGCATTTGATTAAATATTCATTGGCGATTCATTTTGCCTCTGAACTTTGTCAAACAGCGGAAAGAATTGAAGGTTTCCTGCTCTTCATGTCCGGTTGTTAGAGGCCTCCTGACTACTACATCAAACTTTGATATACAGATAATAAAAAATAGAGCATTTGCCAAATTCCCTTTCCAAGACCATGATACAAAAACCTCAAGCCCATCTCTTGTGAAACTAATCTATCAAATAAGATAAAGTAACTAACTGCTATTAAAAATGGTAGTGTAGGTTTATAGCTGGCAAGGAGCACTGTGGCCTGGTTTGTAAAGGTGCAGCTACTGTTCCTGGGGTCCAGCAAAATTAAGGCAGTTTATACCATTTAAAAAACATAACAATACATTCACAGAATTCACAAGTTAACACACTGTGTGCCCTCAGGCCCCTACTCCACCACTACCACATATCTACAGTACAAAATCCATGTGTATGTGTGTGTATAGTGCATATGTTATCGTGTGTGTTTGCATGTGTCTGTGTCTATGTTTGTGTTGCTTCACAGTCCCCGCTGTTCCATAAGGTGTATTTTTATCAGTCTAATTTTTATTTTTATTTTGCATCAGTTACTTGATCTGGAATAGAGTTCCATGTAGTCATGGCTCTATGTAGTACTGTGCGCCTCCCATAGTCTGTTCTGGACTTTGGGACTGTGAAGAGACCTCTTGTGGCATGTCTTGTGGGGTATGCATGGGTGTCCAACATGCATGCATTCAATATGTGTTCAACAGGTAGGCATGCATTCAACATGTCAACACCTCTCCTAAATACAAGTAGTGATGAAGTCAATCTCTCCTCCACTTTGAGACAGGAGAGATTGACATGCATATTTCTTAATATGAGAACTCTGTGTACATCAAAGGGCCAGCCGTGCTGGCTTGTCCCTTTTTGTGGCACCTGACCACATGAATAGTAGTCCAGGTGCAACAAAACTAGGGCCTGTAGGACCTGTCTTGTTGATGGTGCTGTTAAGAAGGTAGAGCAGCGCTTTATTATGGACAGACTTCTCCCCATCTTAGCTACTATTGTATCAATATGTTTTGACCATGACAGTTTACAATCCAGGGTTACTCCAAGCAGTTTAGTCACCTCAACATGCTACATTTCCACATTATTTATTACAATATTTAGGTAAGGTTTAGGGTTTAGTGAATGTTTGTCCCAAATACAATTCTTTTAGTTTTAGAAATATTTAGGACTAACTTATTCCTTTCCACCTACTCTGAAACTAATGCAAATCTTTGTTAAGTGTTGCAGTCATTTCAGTCGCTTTAGTAGCTGACATGCATAGTGTTGAGTCATCTGCATTCATAGACACACTCACTGGCTTTACTCAAAGCCAGTGGCAGGTCATTAGTAAAGATTGAAAAAAGTAAGGGGCCTAGACAGCTGCCCTGTGGAATTCCTGATTCTACCTGGATTATGTTGGAGAGGCTTCCATTAAAGAACACCATCTGTGGTCTGTTAGACAAGTAACTCTTTATCCACAATATAGCAGGGGATGTAAAGCCATAACACATACGTTTTTCCAGCAGTTTACTAAGGGTTGGTAACAGGCTGAATGGTCGGCTATTTGAGCCAGTAAAGGGTACGCGAAATGACTTTAGCTTCCCTCCAAGCCTGGGGACACACTTTCTAGTAGGCTTAAATTGAAAATATGGCAAATATCGTCCGCTATTATGTTCAGTAATTTTCCATCCAAGTTGTCAGACCCCGGTGGCTTGTCATTGTTGATAGAAAACAATACTTTTTTCACCTCTGCCACACTCACTTTATGGAATTCAAAATTACATTGCTTGTCTTTGATAATTTGGTCAGTTATACTTGGATGTGTAGTGTCAGTGTTTTTTTCTGGCATGTCATGCCTACGTTTGCTAATCTTTCCAATGAAAAAATCATTAAAGTAGTTGCCAATAACAGTTGGTTTTGTGATGAATGAGCCATCTGATTTAATGAATGATGGAGCTGAGTTTGACTTTTTTCCCAGAATTTAATTTAAGGTGCTCCAAAGCTTTTTACTATCATTCTTTATTTAATTTATCTTTGTTTCATATTGTAGTTTCTTCTTCATTTTATTCATTTTAGTCACATGATCTCTCAATTTGCAATAAGTTGCCAATCGGTTGTGCAGCCAGACGTATTTGCCATTCCTCTCAACCATACAATTTTTCAATTCCTCATCAATCCATGGGGATTTAATATTTTTTACAGTCATTTTCTTGCTTATTATCAACTGGAATAAGCAATTTCAGAAATGTGTCAAGTGCAGTGTCTGTTTGCTCCTCATTACACACCACGGACCAACAGATATTCTTTACATCAATAACATTGGAACCACTACAAAACTTCTTGTATGACCTCTTATACACTATATTAGGCCCTGGCTTTGGAACTTTGGTTTTCCTAGATATGGCTACTATATTGTGATCACTACATCCGATGGATCTGGATACTGCATTCAAGCTAATTTCTGCAGCATTAGTAAAGATGTGATCAATACATGTTGATTTCATTCTTGTGCTGTTTGTAACAACCCTGGTTGGTTGACTGATAACCTGAACCAGGTGGCAGGCACTGGTTACAGTTTGAAGCTTTTTCTTGAATGGGCAGCTTGATGAAAGCCAGTCAATATTTAAATCACCCAGAAAATATACCTCTCCATTGATATCACATACATTATCAAGCATTTCACACGTTATCCAGATACTGACTGTTAGCACTTGGTGGTCTATAGCAGCTTCCCACCAGAATGGCCTTTAGGTGAGGCAGATTAACCTGTAGCCATATTACTTCAACAGTATTTAGCATGAGATCCTCTCTAATCTTTACAGGAATGTGGTTCTGAATACACAGTCGCCATTGGCATTTCTATATTTTCTGTAAATGTTATAACCTTGTATTGATACCACTGTATCATCAAAGGTATTATCTAAGTTAGTTTTTGCACCAGAAACAGTAACATTTTTAACAATGGAGCTGCCCAAAATCACGGCTGATGAGAAGGACGAGCAAATCCGCCCACTCCCACGCGTCAGAGGATTCGGAACACCCTTTATGGATGTGCGAGAGGCATGATAAGTTGAGCCTGTTGCTCCCGCCGCCTGTTTGTATCCGCTCCGGGCCTCTCGTTGAGAGTGTAGACTGCTTTGCGGGAGGCCACTGTCTTCAGCTTCCACAGCTCGTGATATGCGACCATCGTTGATTTTCTTGTTCCTCTTGCTGTGCTCCTTCGAGTCCGATGTCAGATGGGGGGAGTTTCGGGTAACATCGGCCTATCGGATAACGACAAACAACATGGTGGAGAGTCATCCAACAAGATTGAATGCCATCCAGCCACCGGCATAGAAAATGTAAACATTCCACTCTGCGTTTTCCCCAGTTTCTTACGTAGGCTGGCGACCTGCGTGATCAAGGAAGCCATCTCAAGCCTATAATCCTCGGCAAGCAAATGTGAGTGAATGTGAGTGATCCGGGTTGTCCCGAAACAAAAAGTAGTAGATACAGCTCCTACAGCGCTGGAACCGTTAATTTATTTCTGCTGTCCAGTTCATATATAACACAGGGGACTAGACTGGTCTCATAGACTAGACATAACATGGTAAACATAAATCCGGGACACTCAAATTAGTATCATATGTTACGTTTGGTATGGTTACATAAGATAAGTTACTCAAGGCAAAAACAAAAGGAGGGTGGTTGGTCAGGGTGGATTGGTGGGCGTATTATGCCATCATGGACAACTTCAGCATAATTAGCAATTGTGCAACTACTTACTACTTTTTTTTTTTATCTACTTTGAAGGTAAGCTAACCCTTTCCCTAAACCTAACCTTAAGTATTTTAGCTAACCCTTCCCCCTAACCCTTTAACCTACCTCCTAACCTTAAACCCTAATATTAACCCCTAACCCCTAGAGCTAACGTTAGCTAGCTCGCTGACATTTTGTTTTTCAAATATTGTAACATATTGTACGTTTTGCTCATTCGTAACAAATTGTACGAATTGTAATTTGTAGCATATCACACGAAATGGATGGTGGCTACCATACAAAATGTAACATATCATACAAAATGGAGTGTCTCGGATTTACATACAGAATAATATGAACTGCTCTGAGACCAGGGACGGAAGGGACAGATGACAGAAGTTCATTCATTTACAGTATTGCTGTTCCACTTAGGCAAGGTACATCCCTTATTATTGGTTTGATTGATTTCAATAGATGGAGCATTGAAGATTTTCTCATGGTCACCTAGGGCTAGGTGATGCCTGTATTATTTGCGTTTAAGTTAATTTGTACTTTTTGGTCTCATCTCCTTCGCTCCTTCTGTGCTGTGTGCACCTTCCCAGTTTACACCAGAGATGTGTATATAATGACGAGATGATCATGTCTCCGCCCTAACAATATCAGGATAAGGTAAGACCCAGATGCAGACCATGTCGAAACAGAGACAAAGGTACAGGACGGCAGGCAGGCTCAGGGTCAGATCAGGCAGAGGTCGGAAATCCAAAGGTACAGGACCTTTAATTGTAAACAAAGCTTATTTAGAGAACTTTTTTAAAAATCAAGATATATATATATATATATATATATATATATATTGTGAATCGCCATAACTTTGAAAAAATCAAGATATGATTTTTAGGTCATGTCGCCCAACCCTATTGTCACGCAACAGAGGGAACAGAATTAGGGGAAACATTGAGCAATGTTTTGAATTGTGCTTTACAGTACATACCCACACATACAGGAGGAAACATAGGTAGACAATTCACCTGTGTTAGCAGGACGCTGGTTGGCCAGAGCTAATATCTGGTGTCCAGCAGAAACACACTGCATCATGTTATATAGCAGCTGTCTTTGCCTCCACTGCAACAACACAATACAGTATACATCAGAGAGATTAATGCCTGAATAAATATGTATTTTTTGTCAGTGGTCTACACACAATACCCCATAATGTCAAAGTGGATGTGTTTTTAGACATTTTTACCAGCCTAAATAAGTTCGGGAGTAAAAATCTGCTTAAACAAGTCACATAATAAGTTGCATGGACTAACTGTTTGCAACAATATGTTTAACACGATATTTGAATGACTGCCTCATCTCTGTACCCCACACATGTAATTATCTGTAAGGTCACTCAGTCGAGCAGTGAATTTCAAACACAGATTCAACCACAAAGAACAGGGAGGTTTTCCAACGCCGCACAAAGAAGGGCACCTATTGGTAGATTGGTAAAAAAACTAATAAAAGCAGACATTGATAATCATGGAGCATGGTGAAGATACTAATTACGCTTTGGATGGTGTAGCAATTTATTTTCAACCTTTATTTAACTAGGCAAGTCAGTTAAGAACAAATTCTTATTTACAGTGATGGCCTACCCTGGCCAAACCTGGACGACGCTGGGCCAATTGTGCGCCGCCTTTTGGAACTCCCAATCACGGATAGATGTGATACAGCCTGGATACAAACCAGGGACTGTAGTGATGCCTCTTGCACTGAGATGCAGTGCCTTAGACCGCTACGCCACTCAATACACCCAGTCCCTAAAGAAATACAGGCGTAATTCTTAACTCAGGTGCCAATGAGGAAGGAGGAAACTGCTCAATGATTTCACCATGAGGCCAATGGTGACTTTAAAACAGAGTTTTATAGCTGTGGTAGGAGAAAACTGAGGATGGATCAACGACATTGTAATTACTCCACAATACTAACCTAATTGACAAAGTGACAAGAAGGAAGCCTGTACAGAATACGAATATTCCAAAACATGGATCTTGTTTGCAATAAGGCACTAAAGTAACACTGCAAAAACAGTGGCAGGGCAATTAACTCTTTTCCCTGAATACAAAGTGTTATGTTTGGGTAAAATCCAAAACAAGACATTACTTAGTACCACTCTACATATTTTCAAGCATAGTTGTGGCTGCATTATGTTATGGGTATGCTTGTAATCGTTAAGGAATAAACGGAATGGAGCTAAGCACAAGCAAATCCTAGAGGAAAACCTGGTTCAGTCTGCTTTCCACCAGACACTGCGAGATGAATTGACTTTTCAGCAGGACAATAACCTAAAACACAAGGCCAAATCTACACTGGAGTTGTATACCAAAAAGACAGTAAATGTTCCTGAGTGGCAGAGTAACAATTTTAACCTAAATCTACTTGAAAATCTACTGTATGGCAAGACCTGAAAATGGTCTAGCAATGATCAACAACCAATTTGACAGAGCTTGAAGAATTTTGAAAAGAAAAATGGGCAAATGCTGCACAATCCTGGTTTGGAAAGCTCTTAGAACCTTACCCAGAAAAACTCACAGCTGTAATCGCTGCCAAAGGTGCTTCTACAAAGTATTGACTCAGTGGTGTAAATTAGATATTGTCACGGATCTCCCCAGTACTGCTGCTCATTCTGTTTACCAGTCCTGGAGGTCGACATCACCGGCCTTCTAGGCTGAACTGAACTGTGTCATTACGCATATCTGGTACCAATTCCTCACTGATTGTGTTTGTATAAATGTGCCCTTTGTTTCCCCATTGGGCTGTCGATTATTGTTCCCATGTCCGTTGGTCGTGTGAGTACCTATGCGTTGTCTCAGCCTGTGCTGCGTGTTTTGTGCTTTGTGTATTACTTGTCTCGTCCTGTGTCATTCTACGAGGTTAACCCTCGCTCTTTTGTTTGGGTACATCCCAGTGTTTTGTATACATGTTTGTTTTGTATTAAAAACCCAGATGATGTATTCCTGCGCCTGTCTCCAAATCCTTTATACCAGCGTGACAGATATTTCTGTAAATAATTTAAAAACATTTGTAACAACGTATTTTATATTTGTCATTATGGGGTATTGTGTGTAGATATATATTTTGTATCAATTTTGAATTCAGACTGTAACGTAACAAAATGTGGTATAAGTCAAGGGGTATGAACACATTCTGAAGGCCAGCATCCCGGAGTCACCTCTTCACTTTTTACGTTGAAACTGGTGTTTTGCGGGTACTATTTAATGAAGCTGCCAGTTGAGAACTTGAGGCATCTGTTTCTAAAACTAGACACTTGTCCTTTTGCTCAGCTGTGCACCGGGGCCTCCCACTCCTCTTTCTATTCTGGTTAGAGCCAGTTTGCGCTGTTCTGTGAAGGGAGTAGTACACAGCGTTGTATGAGATCTTCAGTTTCTTGGCAATTTATCGCATGGAATAGCCTTCATTTTGCAGAACAAGAATAGACTGATGAGTTTCAGAAGAAAGTTCTTTGTTTCTTGCCATTTTGGGCCTGTAATTGAACCCAGAAATGCTTTAATCAGCACTACAGTTTTCAGCTGTGCAAACATAATTGCAAAAAGGTTTTCTAATCAATTAGCCTTTTAAAATGAATAACTTGGATTAGCTAACACAACGTGCCATTGGAACACAGGAGTGATGGTTGCTGATAATGGGCCTCTGTATGCCTATGTAGATATTCAATAAGAAATCAGCTGTTTCCAGCTGCAATAGTCATTTAATTAACAATGTCTGTACTGTATTTCTGATCAATTGGATGTTATTTTAATGAACAAAACATTTGCTTTTCTTTAATAAAAAAGGACATTTCTAAGTGACCCTAAACTTTTGAATGGTAGGGTATATATTTTGATGTGATATGAAAGTAAAGAGCTGTGTGTTTTTAGAACTATATTGCAATTGAAAATCTATTCACGTTTAGATGGAATATTTGGCTGTTTTGGCTGCTAGAGCCAGTCTACCTCTGAAATAAGATCCATACAGTAGGACCTTAAGGAGCAACGGTAGGCTCCTTAAGAGTACATATTGGGCAAATACATGAGCTGCTTTATCCATAAATATATATAAGATGTAAAAAATCAAATATTTCTGCTTCATCTCAAACTTCCCCACACAGCCATGACAATATAACACAAGTTCTTATGCCAAATTATGTTATTAATTATTAGCCTATTATAAATATTAGGTTCAATGAGGTATAGACCAAGTCCAGAAAATAAAACCCCTCACCCACTCACCCCTAATATGTGTAGCCATAGAGACTGACATCCCAAACCAAATGTCCATGCAATGGTATTCACACAGGTTGTGTTTTTTACTCTGGAGGGAATGCTGTGCTTAGAGGAAACCCTTTGATGCTCTTTTTGCTCTGTTTTGCCAGAGAATAATAATTGCTGTGGTGTGTTTCCCTCACCTTCTGCCCCTAAGCAGGCCAAAGACAACACATTTTCTCTGAATGTACAAAATTGAAGAAGACATCTCCTCAATCCACTGCTTTTTGGTATGTTCCTTTCTCTTGTTCTGTTTTTGTTTGGCTTTTTGAAAAGCAGATGAAATCCTCAGACCTGAGGATGAGCTCTTTTCACCCTTAAAGTGTTCCTTCTAAACCCTGTGAATGTGTAGGTGGTGGTGTGGGCACTAAAACATAGTAGTAGAGGCCATCACCCTTGTGGTAAGGCAAATGATTGCATTACTAAAATCTTTCCAAATTGTTTTGGAATGCAAATAGTATAATGCAATAGGTAGGCTGGAAAATATTTAATATTGCTTTTAAACCTTTTTCTGATTGTGAGTTAGATAGGAGTGAATGACTAAATGAATGACATCATGATACAATTATAATCATCAATATACACTATAAACAATATATTATTATGTGAAAATAATACTTGCCTTCTGTATTTTCTCAGCCTTCTGGTTTTAAAACTGCCTTTTCTCAGAGGACACCGCCCAGAATAAATATATCAGCTCCAAATTTCCAATTGTGTTAAATTCTTTACCTCGCAGCTTCATTGCTTCTGGTCATTCCCATTAAAGCCCATGGGCTCTGACCAATACAAATTACCTCACTTATCAGCTGTAGTTTATTAAGTAGTTTGTTATCCAGACAGATGAGTAAAGTGTGTTCTGTTTTTTATTTGTGGCAACACTCGACCGGCATCTAGTTTTATGTCCTTTTTGTTGGTGCGAAGGGGATAAAAAGTGTTGATGGATAGTGCAACCTAGACACAGGCAATGACGTGAATATGAGACGCATAAATATGGAAGTAAGGCGGAGGAAATCGAATGGCACCCTTGGCCTTTCCTTAAAGGAGCATGTGCATATGACAAGTGATTTAGACAGATACACAAACACATTTTTGTTGCTCAAGGACACAAAAACTTTCGGTGTAATGAGAAAGTAAGGCCTGAAATCACAGGCTGGTAAATTGAATGCCAGTACAGGCAAGTCAAGGTTACACGTGAAGGGCCAAGAACATAAACACATCTTTCTCTTTGTAATCTTTTCAACAGTTAATCCATATATACAGAGATGCTACAAATAGTGAAATATATTGACTATAATTTGTAGCTTAGTGAAAGATAAAATGCATGCATTGATGCCAAATCAATTTACATTTTGTTTTAATAATATAAAATCACTAAACTAATGACAAGAAATCAACGTAACTGGAAAACAGAAATAACACTCTTATTAGGAAACACAAGGGAATGACAAACAATGTTTTAGGTCAGCTATGCAACGAAACAGAACTCTTTAAAGTGTTTGAAATTATTGTTTCTCTGGGGCAGTGTTTATTTCCAAAACTTCACAGTAAGAGAATCGAGTTATGTTCTATTCTTCTCCTGGCGCACATATTTTAATAACCATTTCCCCTCACATTAGTGTCCATTAGTAACCTTCCTAAAGCGCGTACTCTGCACAAACTCAAGCCAATCCAGAGTCCAGATTCCAACTTTGTGCAGAACCCAATTTGGGTTCCAATTCATCACAAGGCCACAAACACAAAGCAGTGTGATTCGCAGCCAGATCAAGCCTGGTGTATCCACCTGGCCATATGAAGCTGAAGGTCCAGAACCAGAACAGTGGGCGGTCTGTTTGTGTTGTGCTACTTGCTCTCTCTATCTCTCAGGCCTCACTAAGGCATGTCAGTGGTTGAAGCCATCTCAACAACAGCACAGCATTTTGCCTACCTGACAGTGATACATTTGAGTTCATATTGAGTTCAGCATCATACACACTACTCATACCCCTCACAGGGTGTCTGTACAGCTGTAAGCTCTTACAGAGAGAGATTGTTGATAGAAATGACTTAACCTCCACCAAGGGGTCATTGCTTGAATATTGTGGCAGTGTTCCAAAACATTGTAGCCATTATTGATGTTTATCTGACAGTTTAAATTTGAATGTGACATAGACACAGACTTGTGTATCAGACTTACATTTTAAAAGCAGCTCTGTGTATTTTTAACTCAGCCACGTTGTGGTGTTTCCTCCTACATGAGGCTCATTTTCCAAAGCACTATCAACATAATGATGCCTCTTTAGGGTCTAACCACATCCAAATCACTTAGTAAACAACACAAACGGGGATCTGTACACATTTTTACAGACAATTAACTGTTATCAGAAAGGTCCCAAAAGGATTAGTGGCCTCAATGTCTTAGGCTAATACTCCCTTGATTGGAAATGTGAGGAAACGTGAAATTAATTCAGGGGTTTGATCCAAATTGTTTGATCTCAGTGTGGTGCTTTTCTGCCTCCTCTGGAAGCTCTCAAATCATTGGTTTGAGTGAAGTGTTTATCAGTGTTTGTCTCCTCCAGGTATGTCTCTGCCTAGGAAAACCTCAGACTCATTTTGAAGGGGATGATGCTATTGTGAATATGATTAAGTGGGGCATGCATTCATAAACCTCAAATATCCTCCATGCGGCACACATGTGGATATTAGCTCATGCTCTCCCATTAATAATGAATAATCATATATTTATAGAGCATCAATCATGAGCTGTGGACATTCTCAACACCAAAGAAACAGAAATGTTTCAACCAAGCATCCCTAAGTACACATTTTCTCTGAATATTTACCTGAATTGAAATTGGCTTTGCTTTTCCTTCCAAAATCCCAGAATCAAATTACAGGTGCAGTTCTGTTCCCCCTGTGAAGCTCCAGCCAAAGGGATGTGGTCCATCAAAGTTCCACATTCTCCTAATTATAAGGCAGCCAGGGAAAACGACACACACTGCTATGTGCGTGCTACCATCACCTGACTTTGCTGCCAAACTCCATTTTGAACACAAGGGCCTTAACGTTTCACAGGGACACACTCTCAACCTTAATCCAAGACCTTGTCTTGATTATCAAGCAGAGTAGGAACAGGAATGATACTCTGTGATTTGTAATTTGTGTATTAAAATAGTCAAAAGTTGTATATTTGGTCAATATTCATAGCACGCAACGAGTTCATCAAGCTTGTGACTCTACAAATTTATTAGATGCACTTACTATTTGTTTTGGTTGTGTTTCAGAGGATGTTGTGCCCAATAGAAATTAATGGTAAATAATGTACTGTGTCATTTTGGAGTCACTTTTATTGTAAATAAGAATAGAATATGTTTCTAAATATTAATTTGGATGTGACCATGATTATAGATAATCCTGGAAGAATCGTGAATAATGCTGAGTGAGAAAGTTACAATGGCATAAATATCATACCTGCCCCCCAACATTATATTGGGCACAAAATAATCTGAATTACCTAACAAAAACAAACATCAAATGCATCCAACAAGTTTGTAAAGTCACACGCTTGATTTAATCATTCCGTGCTAGGATATGGGACCAATTACTAAACTTTTGACTTCTTTAAAACACATATTCATGAATTTGTCCCAATACTTTTGGTCCCCTAAAAGTGGGACTATGCACAGAAAAATCTAAATGGTTCATCCAATATGGTTGAAAATACCCTCAAATGAATGCTGACAGGCTGCACTTTAACCTCATAGTCATTGTATCATTTGAAATCCAAGGTGCTGGAGTACAGAGCCAAAACAACAACAAAAAACACATTTTGTTGTGTTACAGCCTGAATTTAAAATTCAATTTTTTTTTTTTTGTCACTGGCTTACAAACAAACAATTGACTCTAACTGTTTTAAAGTCACCATTGGCCTCAAGGTGAAATCCCTGAGCGGTTTCCTTCCTTTCCACAAATTCACTTTTTTCAAGGCACACCTGTTAATTGAAATACATTCCAGGTGAATTCCAAGAGTGTGCAAAGCTGTCATCAAGGCAAACAGTGGCTACTTTGAAGAATCTCAAATATAAAATATATTTTAATTTGTTACACTTTTTTGGTTACTACATGATTCCATGTGTGTTATTTCATAGTTTTGATGTCTTAACTATTATTCTACAATGTAGAAAATAGTAAAAATGAAGAAAAACCCTTGAATGAGTAGGTGTGTCTGGTACTGGACTGGTACTGTATATAAAAGTATGTCGACACCCCTTAAATTAGTGGATTTGGCTATTTCAGTCACACCCATTGCTAACAGGTGTATACAATCGAGCACACCGCCATGCAATCTCCATAGACAAACATTGGCAGGAGAATGGCCTTACTAAAGAGCTCAGGGACCTTCAATGTGGCACCGTCATAGGATGCCACCTTTCTAACAAGTCAGTTTGTCAAATTTCGGCCCTGCTAGAGCTGTCCCGGTCAACTGTAAGTGCTGTTGTTGTGAAGTGGAAACGTCTAGGAGGAACAACGGCCCATCCGCAAAGATGTATGCCACACAATCTCACAGGATGCGACCGCCGAGTGCTGAATGCCGTAGCACACAAAAATCGTCTGTCCTCAGTTGCAACACTCAATACAGAGTTCCAAACTGCCTCTGGAAGCAATGTCAGAACAATAACTGTTCGTTGGGAGCTTCAGGAAATGAATACCTATGGCCGAGCAGCCACACATAAGCCTAAGTTTACCATATGCAATGGCAAGCGTTGGCTGGAGTGGTGTAAAGCTCGCCACCATTGGACTCTTGAGCAGTGGAAACGCGTTCTCTGGAGTAATGAATCATGCTTCACATTCTCGGTCTGGGGCTGTTTTTTCTTGTTCGGGCTAGGCCCCTTAGATCCAGCGACGGGAAATCTTGACTCTACTGCATACAATGACATTCTAGAAGATTCTGCGCTTCTAACTTTTTGATAACAGTTTGGGGAAGGCTCTTTCCTGTTTAAGTATGACAATTCCCCCGTGCACAAAGCGCGGTCCATTTCAGAAATGGTTTGTCGAGATCGGTGTAGAAGAACTTGACAGGTCTGTACAGAGCCCTGACCTCAACCCCATCGAACACCTTTGGGATGAATTGGAATGCTGACTGCGAGCCAGGGCTAATCTCCCAATATCAGTGCCCGACCTCATTAATGCTCTTTCGGCTGAATGGAAACAAGTCCCCGCAGCAACGTTCCAACATCTAGTAGACAGCAAAAGTGGAGGCTGTTATATCATTAAAGGGGGGACCAACTCCATATTAATGCCAATGATTTTGGAATTAGATGTTCGACGAGCATACTTTCGGTCATGTATATTTGAGCTGACATCAGAGGTAGCCACAGAGGTGATCCCCAAACACCCTCCCCAAGCTTCAAAGATCTATCTGGCCATGTTATAGGTTTCCCCCATGATGAAGTGTGACACACTGCAAACACAAAAGCCCCAGCCCTCTCGTGGGTCCGCTTTGCTTTTCTTGGATTGCCCAAGCCCACCCAATGCCAAGTTAACTTGACTCTTGTCAGAATGGCCCCCATATCTATGAAGAGTGTATGTGGGGTTAGCAGTGTGAATGTGTTTTGAGTATGGATATCTTGTCACAGGGCACTTCCTTGGATGGGGTTTGTGTGTATGTTTGTGTCAGTGGTGATTTTAGTTTTTTAAGTCTGGGTGAAAGAAAATAGTGGGATGCATGCCAGCAAAGCCACTACACAACACAACACTAAACAATACATTAATTGCACTATAATGGTGACAAACGGTGCCCACAAACTGTTAGGGCCTACATAAAGCTGTCCCAACAGCAGTCCCAACATCTTACCACTG
The DNA here is from genome assembly GCA_030435695.1 of Brachymystax lenok tsinlingensis. Taxonomy (NCBI): domain Eukaryota; kingdom Metazoa; phylum Chordata; class Actinopteri; order Salmoniformes; family Salmonidae; genus Brachymystax; species Brachymystax lenok. The sequence goes on from CM059786.1 coordinate 25,432,432, forward strand.
CTACACCTTGCTTAAACAAATGTAGTTTATAATGACAATTGAGATGTACAAGTATGGCATAAGGGGAAGACAAGCGGGTAAGAGGCAAACCGTAATTTCGATTAAGACGTTAATGAGCGAGCTAGGACGGACGTAGTCAATTTAATGATTTGTTTAGCACTTTTGAAATGTACAGCTACAGAATACAGAACATGGGCCGTTCTTACAGTGTTCTCCCTGTACACCAAGTCAGAACCGTAGGATAAATAAATGTGGCATATTAGCAGACAAGGAAAGCTCTTACAATATTCAATGATTACATTTATCTAAAACAGGTTATACTGTCGTCTGCCTGCCCTCTGTTTTGTTAACTTCTTAGGGAGTGGCTCCCGAGGTGACGGTTTTGGAGAGTCTGGCATGCCCAAAGTAAAATGCCTCCCACTCAGGCCCAGAAAATAGAATATGCATAGTTAATAATTAGTACTATTGGATAGGAAACACTCTGAAGTTTCTAAGAGTGTTAAAATATTGTCTGTGAGTATAACAAAACTGATATAGCAGGCGAAAACCCGAGGAATTTCTGTCCTGGAAAAAGTGTTTTTGACACATTGCCTCATTTTGAACCCCTCCCTATTGAAAACAGCCTTAAATGGGAGTAAGATTACAGTACCTATTGCTTCCACTGGATGTCAACATTCTCTAGACAGGGTTTGGATGATGTTAGGTTGCTCTGGATGGTAATAGAAGAAGAATTTTGAACTAGTCATCGGATGTAAACAGAAGAGGATGCGCGTTCACGGGCTCGCGCGGGCTGTGGTTTTTTCCTTTCCTATCGTCCAGTTTATAATCCGGTTGAAATATTATAGTAAATATACATAAGTGTTCCTAAGGATACATTATCAATGATGTTTGATTGTTCTTCGACAAGTGTATAGGTATAATGTGAACGCGTTCTCTTCACATTTCAATGGGCGACTCAATGGTGGATTTTATGATCATAACGCGCCAACCAAATGGAGATTTATGGATATAAACTTTTTCTAACAAAAGAAGCATGGATTGTCTTTGTTGGACACTTGGGAAGCCCTCAGCAGAAGTTCTTCGAAAGGTAAGGGATTTTATATTAGCGATTTTATGCGTTTTTTGAGACCCGCATGGGTTATGAATTTATGCTAATGGATAAATATTGTAGGTGCCATCCTCAAACAATCAAATGTTGTGCTTTCGCCGTAAAGCCTTTTTGAAATCTGACAGAGCTGTGATATTGCCAAGAAGCAGAGCTTTTGATGACTATGCAACACTTGTATATTGATGAATGTTTAATAATTCAACTTTTCGATTTTGAATTTGGCGCCTTACATTTCACCGGGTAGTGTTGGGAGTGGGGAGCTAGCACCCCACTGCTCCCTAAGTAGTTTTAATAAACATCTGTCATTCGAACTGTCTGGGTCTTATCCTGAGGTCTGATACGTATGAACTGGCATGACTGACCCAGCAGACTCAGACCAGCTCCGCAACGGTGTCTCCTCCCAAAGAGCCACCATTGGAAGAAACGTGGAGTTACTTCAAGGTCTTGTGGAAGGATTCCAGACCTTGGCGGAATGCCATGACATTCCATGCATTGCTGGATCTATTCCTCGGATTGTCTGTTAGGCAACCCGCCACTACAGTAACCCCCCAATCTACCCCGGCTTCTCGAGAACCCTGCTTACCTCCTCCGGTGCGCTATACTGGAGATCCAGGATCCTTTCGGGCGTTTTTCTTTGAGCTGCAGCCCTCTTCATTTCCCTCAGATTGCTCTAGGATAGTGTACTTGATAACGCTGATGTCTGGGAGGGCTCTCGCCTGGGCTACGGCGGTGTGGGAGTAACAATCCACAGTTTGCCTCAGTCTGGATGAATTTGTGGTGGAGGAAGAGTTTGATTCTCCATTGTCCGGTAGAGATATGGCTCTTAAGCTTCTCCAACTACATCAGGACTTTGCATGTTGGAAGCTGAGAGTGCCTGGAACCCGGAAGCCCTGTTCGACCCGTTCCTTCATGGATTATTGGAAGAGGTTAAAGACGAGCTCGCAGCCCGGGAGCTGCCTACGGAACTTGACACGCTCATCGCCTTGACCATCTGGATTGATGGACGGCTATGGGAACGAGAGAATCTGAGGTTACCCGAGTTCTTCCGAGAGTCTCAGACATCTACTGACTCGCCTCTTCCCGGAGCTGATGCAACTCGGCAGTGCTAGGCTGTCTCCAGCCAAACGTTTACGCATGCTTATCACCTTGAGTTGTCAGTATTGCGGGACTACCGGTCATTACGTGTCTATCTGTCCATTAAAAGACAAGGCTCATCAGTAGGTACGATTACTCTGGTGGGCCATACAGAGCATTTTCCTACTCCCCTTACTTGCACCCCTCTCCATGCCATCCTGCTGTGGGGCGACCAGTCAAAATCTCTCTGGGTTCTCATTGACTCTGGGGACGATGAGAGTTGCATGGACGCTACCCTGGTGTCAAAGATGGGCATCCCTACTCTGCCCCTCTCCATTCCCATGGACGTTAGAGCGCTGGATGGGCGCCCTAGCTCATGTCGAACCCTGGCCTTTGTGCGACAACGCTTTTGGTGGCCCACCATGGTCCCTGACGTCTCCGCTCTGGCTGGCCTCCTTCAACTTCTTCCTGTCCCTCACGGTCTCTGGTCACATACAGTGGGGCAAAAAAGTATTTAGTCAGCCACCAATTGTGCAAGTTCTCTCACTTAAAAAGATGAGAGAGGCCTGTAATTTTCATCATAGGTACACTTCAACTATGACAGACAAAATGAGGAAAAAAAATCCAGAAAATCACATTGTAGGATTTTTAATGAATTTATTTGCAAATTATGGTGGAAAATTAGTATTTGGTCACATACAAACAAGCAAGATTTCTGTCTCTCACAGACCTGTAACTTCTTCTTTAAGAGGCTCTTCTGTCCTCCACTCGTTACCTGTATTAATGGCACCTGTTTGAACTTGTTATCAGTATAAAAGACACCTGTCCACAACCTCAAACAGTCACACTCCAAACTCCACTATGGCCAAGACCAAAGAGCTGTCAAAGGACACCAGAAAAAAAATTGTAGACCTGCACCAGGTTGGGAAGACTGAATCTGCAATAGGTAAGCAGCTTGGTTTGAAGAAATCAACTGTGGGAGCAATTATTAGGAAATGGAAGACATACAAGACCACTGATAATCTTCCTCGATCTGGGGCTCCACGCAAGATCTCACCCGTGGGGTCAAAATTATCACAAGAACGGTGAGCAAAAATCCCAGAACCACACGGGGGGACCTAGTGAATGACCTGCAGAGAGCTGGGACCAAAGTAACAAAGCCTACCATCAGTAACGCACTACGCCGCCAGGGACTCAAATCCTGCAGTGCCAGACGTGTCCCCCTGCTTCAGCCAGTACATGTTCAGGCCCGTCTGAAGTTTGCTAGAGAGAATTTGGATGATCCAGATGAGGATTGGGAGAATGTCATATGGTCAGATGAAACCAAAATATAACTTTTTGGTAAAAACTCAACTCGTCGTGTTTGGAGGACAAAGAATGCTGAGTTGCATCCAAAGAACACCATACCTACTGTGAAGCATGGGGGTGGAAACATCATGCTTTGGGGCTGTTTTCTGCAAAGGGACCAGGACGACTGATCCGTGTAAAGGAAAGAATGAATGGGGCCATGTATCGTGAGATTTTGAGTGAAAACCTCCTTCCATCAGCAAGGGCATTGAAGATGAAACGTGGCTGGGTCTTTCAGCATGACAATGATCCCAAACACACCACCCGGGCAACGAAGGAGTGGCTTCGTAAGAAGAATTTCAAGGTCCTGGAGTGGCCTAGCCAGTCTCCAGATCTCAACCCCATAGAAAATCTTTGGAGGGAGTTGAAAGTCCGTGTTGCCCAGCGACAGCCCCAAAACATCACTGCTCTAGAGGAGATCTGCATGGAGGAATGGGCCAAAATACCAGCAACAGTGTGTGAAAACCTTGTGAAGACTTACAGAAAACGTTTGACCTCTGTCATTGCCAACAAAGGGTATATAACAAAGTATTGAGATAAACTTTTGTTATTGACCAAATACTTATTTTCCACCATAATTTGCAAATAAATAAATTAAAAATCCTACAATGTGATTTTCTGGATTTCTTTTTCTCATTTCGTCTGTCATAGTTGAAGTGTACCTATGATGAAAATTACAGGCCTCTCTCATCTTTTTAAGTTGGAGAACTTGCACAATTGGTGGCTGACTAAATACTTTTTTGCCCCACTGTATATCCCTGGACTTGGTCTTCCTCCATCTGATGGTAACACCACTATCCTCACAGTGGTGGACAGGTTTTCCAAAGACGTCCATTTCATTCCCCTCCCCAAGATGTCAGCCAAGGAGACGGCCCGGCTCATGGTGCAGCACGTCTTCCGGAGCCACCGTGGTCCTCAGTTCTTGTCCCGGTTCTTGAAGTCGTTCTGCACAGCCTGTCCACCGGGTTTCACCCCCAGTCTAAAGGCCAGTCGGCGCGAGCTAATTAGGACCTGTAGACAACTCTTTGTTGCCTCGTCTCCGCCAACCTCACCACCTGGAGCCAGCAACTCATGTGGGTAGAAAACGCACGCAACACCCTCCCATGCTCAGCCACTGGTCTTTCGCCTTTTGATTGTTCAATTGGTTATCAACCCCCGCTCTTCCCTGAGCAAGAGGAAGAGGTCAACATGCCCTCATGTTCGTCCGCGCTGTCGCTGTACCTGGAAGAGAATCCGGTCTGCTCATCTCAAGACCACCTCCAGGTATCGACGACAGGCAGACCGCCACCAGATCTCGTCTCCCCATTATCGTCTCGGGCAGAGGGTATGGCTGTCCACTCAGGATCTGCCCCTCCGGGTGGAGTCCCGCAAACTTTTCCCGTTCCCCGTTTTATCCACCATTTCCCCATCTCTAAGATCCTTAGCCCCTCTGAATTTAAGTAGGACCATCCTATTACTCTCTTCAGACCATTGTCTACTACACTGCTCTCATCACCCCACTTGGGATCCTCGGTTGATTAGTCTTTCTTCAGAGGACCAATCTTCCAGAACAAGTGGAAGGGAACACCACCTTTTAGTTCTGCTCAAGACTACATGACAATTCATTGAAGCCACGGAAAATTATGAAGGACATTGTGACCTCTTGTGCCTTACACTCAAGCCCGAGAGAAGGCCAACCAAACCCCTTTCCAGGAAGTCTTGGTTCCGACAGAGATAAACGGCGAACGGAAGACATTTCACACGTAAATACATTCATGATTTCTTACTCAAACGGGCAGAGGTTCATGAGCAAAGTATATGATTAATGGGAGAATAGTTATAGAATGTGTCCAAAATAAGTGTCCATTTTTCTCTATCACTCTCTTTTTCCCCCTCTCCATCTCTGTGTAATAAGCCATCCTATTTTGTCAGTCCACTAGGGACCTTTGTCTTATGTAAAGGGTATATGTTTATTCTGTGTTATTATTTAGTTAGCTAGTAAATAAATAATTAAACTAATTTGTGTAGTACTGATTAATGAGCAAGGCTGGGTTTGTTGCAGATGCAAGGAGTATACAACGTTCAGAATTATGCATATAATAAGAGGTAATGATTAATAAGATTAGTTTATCAATTAAATAGATATACACTACCGTTCAAAAGTTTGGGGTCACTTAGAAATGCCCTTGTTTTTGAAAGTAAAGCAGATTTTTTTGTCCATTAACATATCATCAAATTGATCAGTGTAGACATTGTTAATGTTGTAAATTACTATTGTAGCTGGAAATGTTATTTTAATGGAATATCTACATAGGCATCCAGAGGCCCATTATCAGCAACTATCACTCCAGTGTTCCAGTGAAGAGGCGACTCCGGGATGCTGTCCTTCTAAAAATCTAATCAAATCAAATGGTATTAGTCACATACACATGGTTAGCAGATGTTAATGCGAGTTTAGCGAAATGCAGAGTTCCTCTGTCCAGTCTCTGTGTTCAATTGACCATCTTAATCTTTTCTTTTTATTGGCCAGTCTGAGATATGGCTTTTTAGAAGGCCAGCATCCCGGAGTCGCCTCTTCACTGTTGACATTGAGACTGGTGTTTTGCGGGTACTATTTAATGAAGCTGCCAGTTGAGAACTTGTGAGTCGTCTGTTTCTCAAACTAGACACTCTAACGTACTTGTCCTCTTGCTCAGTTGTGCACCGGGGCCTCCCACTCCTCTTTCTATTCTGGTTAGAGCCAGTTTGCGCTGTCCTGTGAAGGGAGTAGTACAAAGCGTTGCACGAGATCTTTAGTTTCTTGGCAATTCCTCACATGGAATAGCTTTCATTTCTCAGAACAAGAATAGACTGACGAGTTTCAGAAGAATGTCTTTGTTTCTGGACATTTTGAGCTGGTAATCGAACCCACAAATGCTGATGCTCCAAATACTCAACTAGTCTAAAGAAGTCCAGTTTTATTGCTTCTTTAATCAGGAAAACAGTTTTCAGCTGTGCTAACATAATTGCAAAAGAGTTTTCTATTGATCAATTAGCCTTTTAAAACGATCAACTTGAATTAGCTAACACAACGTGCCATTGGAACACAGGAGTGATGGTTGCTGACAATGGGCCTCTGTACACCTATGTAGGTATTCCATTAATAATCAGCCGTTTCCAGCTACAATAGTCATTTACAACATTAACAATGTCTACGCTGTATTTCTGATCAATTTGATGTTATTTTAATGGACAAAAAATGTGCTTTTCTTTCAAAAACAAGGACATTTCTACGTGACCCCAAACCTTTGAACGGTAGTGTATACCTTATAGAGTTCATTTCGGGAGATGGTAAGTCTTTAAATAGCTTCTTCCGTGGTGCCCCAAATCATAATGAGTTAATTATTACATGATTCATTTAATCAGGTAAAAAATTAATCATAGTTACTAGATTAAATAAATAACTGTCATCAGATTAATGAAAGTAAAGTCACAACACAGCACCCAAGGGACTAGAATTTTCCGAGGTCTAACCTTAGACATGAGTGACAGAACACTGAGCCAATCATGGCTGAACTCTCGTATTTTTTGCTGGCTTGCCCCACCACCACAGAAAGCTCTGAGTTAGGCTGAAACACCTACATTTTGGAGTTGCCTTACTCAAGAAAACCAAAAAAGAGTCCATGTTTGTATGAGGCTTTATTAACTCAATTATATATTTTATTACATTGTTTGCTAACTCATATGCGACACGTATTAATGCCAAAATAACATGCAAAACAGGCAAGTCCCTCCCAAAACAAATGACGGGTCGCCACTGGTTTGCGTGTTTGTGTATGTGTGTTTGCATGTGTGTGACTTGGTTTTGGGGCCAAGCCTGAGATGATGTAATCGGCTTCATAATCAAAGCCACCACCTGCTCTGCATCAGGGGTCAGTTCATGGATGCTGCCTGTCTAAAGCCCCACTAATTTCCAGTCGACTGTCCCTACTCTCCCCTTCATGAGTATTGGAGGGACTTAGAAGCTTTAAGAGGACCACTTTACTTCAATCAGCCGTGTAGTTTGACTAATGCAGTTTAACATTGGAGTTGGGTTTCAAACATTTTCCCATGACTCTGAAGACCAAACCCATTCTTTATTGGTGAAATAGACAAACTGCTCTCTCGCTCTCTCTCTCGCTCTCTCTCTCCCTCCCTGGCCTCCAGCAGTAAGACGTCACTTGCCCTAGCCTGGTCTCAGCTAAGGTAGCTAGCTCCCCACCAGAAAACAACCCGTCTGGGTCTGCCATTTGTCTTGTGGTTTTGAGCCGGTGCTATTTCTCTAACACGCCATCCAATGTCAACACAGGTACTATAAATATCCAGCCGACCGCAGAAGTAGGCCTCCTCTGGGAGAGGAAGAAGAATAGAGGGAGGAGGAGAGGGAGCAGGAGGAGAGGGAGCAGGAAGAGAGGGAGCAGGAGGAGAGGGAGCGCAAGATCTGTGGAGGCAGTTTAGTGATCAAATACTTAATCACATCCTGGACTGGGGTGGGAGCATGAAGAAGGGGGAACCAGGACCAGCTATACTGTAAGCTCAGAAAAAAAGCTGCAGGAGCCACATGGAAAAAATTATTATACGCAATCAGAGTTACTATATTCTGTGAGTTGCTTCAGCCTGGATCATGAACATTGAGGACTTTAGAGAGAGTTCAGCTAGACTGCTCATCTCATGATTTATGTTTCATTGATTTTTGGTCGACTTTGCATGTGCCAAAAGCGTTAAATAAGGTGTAATAGTGTAAATATTTACTGAATATTCAAAGGGAGCTACCATACAATGCTGACCTTAGTTTCATAGAAAACGTTTCACACAGACACATTGTGCAACTACAGGGATAACCGACCAACCAGCTGCTCTAAAGCTCCGGTGAGCGTTGTGTGAGAGATGGCTTCCAATCATTCAGAACCATTTCAAACATGTGACTAACCATAAATAACAAACAAAAGCCAAGGCCTCCTGCGAGCCCTACAGTGCATTACTGTCCTCGCCGCCAGATGAGAAACGATCCGCCAGGCGGGAGATGACCTCAAGTTTACGGCCTAAAACCTGTTGATCCCAGGCGGTTGATTGTCAACTGTGTTAAGACAGAGAGCCCCCACCGAAACCCCGCCAAATACTGTCTTGTCTGTTTTAGCGAGAAACACAATTAATTCTATCAGCGATTCTGCCATGAGAAGTACATCAGTGGCCTTTGCCTGGCTTTTATGGTGTGAATTCCATACACTGGGACCAATATTCCTGGCTGCTGGAGTCCTGTGATTAAAGTTTATAAAAAAAGAAGGCAGTTCCACTAAAACACAGTGATTTAGTGAGCTGTCACCCTAGTTCAGACGGGGCAACAAGTTCAGGCCCCAGTAGGAGGCTTGTAATGAAAATGAAACAAGGAATGAGACAGTGTCAGAGGGAGGAGGGGATGGTGCTGGGGACGGGGGACGGGACAGGACAGAGTTGTCTAGGAGGGGGTGGTGGGGGGTATGTGTTTGTGTGTGTAGGTGTGTGTGTGGGTGGGCAGGCGGGTTTGTAAAGTCATTCAATGTCCCAATCATAATGGGAGGATCGAGAGAGACACGGGCCATGTCTGAATACTCATACTAGCGTACTACATACTTAAACTGCATACTACTTTATGTACTCATCGTCACATACTGTTTAGCACAAACTGTTTAGTAAAAAGTATGCACAATGCCACGGCCGCAACGCAGTAACGGTTCCTGACTGACTAGTTCATTTCCAATCCGATTCATTTCTTTCAATTCTGAATATAATATAAATGGAGTTACAGGCCTACTCAGGCTGGTTATAGGCCGACCATCGCATTCAACCTATAGTGTAGGCCATATAGCTCATCTAGCCTATTTAAAAGGCCTGAAGACAGAAACAGATCATTTGGTTCCATTTCAACATATTTATTTGTGAAACCAAAGTTCTGTAAAATATATAAATTAAATTAAATAGCCTAGTACACACACAAATACTTTTCAAATGTTCAAATCAAAAGGCTTTGGCACAGAAAAACGTGGACCGCCGGGTGCATCCCAAATTCAGAAACGCTGAACAGCAACATAGTAAACTGAAACACCGATCATTGGGAACGAGATCAGAATGGCTGCTAAGGCTTGATCCATACATTAAATGATCAAATAGGTAGCATTGCCTAAAAATGTAAACAATTCAAATCAAAAGGCCTAATTAACATGGCATCAACAACGCAGCCACATCCCTGGTGCCGACACATTCAGAAATCAAAAGATGGTTTAGTATTTAGTTTAAAAGCTCTGAAGAAGGCCAAGAGAACAATGAGAAAACATAAATAGGCCTACCTATGGTTTCAAAGACGGAGCCCACAATGCAATATTCATGATCATTTTAAGCAGAACAAAAACAGCCTACCTCTTCCAATCCATTGTGGAAAAGTGTGCATCGAATTCAACTAGATGAAGAGCCGAAATTAGTTTAAACACTTTGGCATTTAAACCATACTCAATTTTCCAAAATTCACATACTATTAATCTTTATTTTCTGCATACTCAAACGGCCTACTCTTTAGGACGCAAGTATGGATATTTGGACACGGCCACAGTATCAAAGAAACCCAAGACCCACCATTGACCTCCCCTGTGACCCTTGTAAAAATTAAAACCTTGACCTCGTCATCCCCTTCCTTCCCCTGGCGCAGGATTCATCTGGCTGGTTTAAAGCGAGGTCTAATACCTTCAAATACCAGCTGGCTATAAAAGATACATCCTGATGGCCCTTCCTCTGTTGTGTTTATTAGCCCCCTTCCCCCCCTCTCTCTGCCCTCTCCATCCTCTCTGCTGACCTCCAGCACCACACCCATCCTAGCTCATTGCCTGCTAGATCTTGGCTAACACCTAGTATCCCAGGTTCAGGTTAGGGTCAGCAGACTCCCAGCCAGCCCAGTGAGCGTGGGCCCCAGAGGAGTCGAGCCGTGCAGGATAAACGTAGGAGACAACAAGAGCTCTCTGATGTTCTCTGGAGCTTCCCAAGAGGGAGGGGTCATCTGCTTGTTTATGACATCTTCAATTCAGATTGTGGGATGGGGTGTAAATTATCAGTACAGTTCTGGAGAGTACAGTACAGTGCATACACATGTCCCATGTAAACTAACACTGTTATTCCATAACATTACTGTCAAAGGGCAAGCTGCGAGAGGGAGCAGCTGGTGTGGTTATAGACATGGAGAGGGGGAGAGAGTTTTAGTGACCTCAGTACATAAGAGGTCCAAGCTCTCACCAAAATATGAATGCATAGAGCTGCAAACTATACAGTTTTGGCCTCTTGTGCAGGCCCTGTTCAGATTAATCCAGTGTGTGTGTGTGTGTGTGTATACGTGTGTGCAAGAGGAGAGGTTGTGCGTGGCCAGGCCAGATGCACCTTGGACCATGTCCTCTCTCTCTTTCGCTCTACCTCTCTCTTTCTACCTCTCTCTCTCTCTGCTCCTCCCTCCGAGGAAGAGCCTGCTCTGCCGGATATCGCTGATTCAAGAGCCTGGTATCCTCTGCTTCCTGCTGCAGGACAAAGAGAGCACGCACGTGGGCCCTGACAGCACACTCCTCATGCCAACTCACGTGTTTACAATACATTCGTGTGAATCCCTGCCCTGACACTGTCCACTCGTATCTGACACCCCTCGCCTCTCTCTCTTCTTTCTTTCTCTCTTTTCTCTGTCTATTTCTCTGAGATTGGAAAAACCTTTCTCTTTCAAGAAGATATGAAATACTGTACACTGTATCACAAATACTATTCAGCTATTGTGTCAGCCTGTTGCTGAAAACATCATTATTTGCTAAGCAGCAACAACGATAACAAACACTAAAGCACCATAATAGCAATACATATATTACAAAGTGCAAATGGACACATCAACAATTCTTTAGAATAACAAAGGCTGGTTCCATTTTTCACCCGGGTTAAATAACCTACACATTTTTACTGCTCAACGTCCTCCTCTCAGTCGTGTCACTAAGTCATACGCACGCCACCGCTGGCTGACATATGAGCTGGGACTATGATGTCAGCAAAAAACACTTTCAATAATTGCTATGATAAATATCCTCAACCTTCCAACACCTTGCCTTCCCCTAGCCAGCCAACATCTCCCTGCAAAGTTTATTCTCAACTGTTGGCCTTCTGCCATCCTTGTGTTCCAATGGGCACTATTTACTATTTAAAACGACCATGAATTAAAGAGGGAAAGAGTGTGTGCAGCACCAGCGTTTTGTTTAATCGGGTGCATTTGGGCTGAGCTCTCAGAGAAGTGCATTTTCTAGGGTAGGTCTGATGACACCACAGTTTATCCAGTGGGTCTGGTCTCTCCTCAGACAAATGAGTGTGTGTCTGTCTGTGTGTGTGTGTGTCTGTACAGTTTGTGCATGCGTTCCTGCATTATGTATTGGTTTCAGTGTCTCACCCCATGGAGTCCGATCCCAAAAGTTGGTTGTACTGTTACAGTCTGTAAATAGAAGGCCCTCACAGAGGAACATGTCTCTTCCTGCCGTGTGATTGTTCAGAATCAGGTGAAACGGATATATACACAGGGAGGGGTCTGGAGGGCTGAGGGGCTAGAGGGGGCCTTGGACTGGTCCTGGAGGGCCTGGGACAGTAACTGACGTATCATACTCACCCTTCTAAATGAAGAGGTGGGTGTAGAATTCCGTTATGTGGCGTCAGAGAAAATAAACTTTCACTTCCTGGAAGCTGATGGAGAAATGTGGATGGCGGTAGGGAAACATGTGTCACGAACTTTGAAGCCGGCCAAATGATGCTGTGCCCTGAATGGAACATTGAGAGCTAGAATACATTGAGCTAGATCACAGATAAACAACCAGCGGATTGAATTCTGATCTCCAAGCAATCATCAGGATGTAAAAAAAAGAAACTTCACTTAGTAATTTGATTTAATGTACTATTTATGTAAGTATGTATATTTCTCCAAATTCTCTAGTGGAGACCTGGATTGTCTGGGAAAGAGACTGGCTCCTCTCCATGTTAGAATGAGGTCCGTCGTTGATGGCAGGGATGCTCCTAGTGTAACAAACTGATAGGAGTCAATTAAATGTCTATTATTAACCTCGTATGGTTCACTGTCAATTAGCTGTCCCATTAACTCTGGAACACAGTACACTGTATGTACTTAACTCTGGGGGATCCACCATGCCTTGGCAGCCATCTCTTCCACAGTCATAAAGACGACACCGAAACGATGACTTCACAGCGAATTCAATTCAATTAGATTTAATTAAACGGTTAAGGTCATTCGTACCTCCGGTTCCGGCTCTTAGATGATTCATAGTAATAATAAGGATAAGGTACGTTATGGCAGGGTTTGTATAGATCAGTCATAAATTCACCATACTTATATTACCATCTTAAACTCAGTGCACAAATAGTTTTTTTACCCTGATAATTGTCATATTAATGATGACATTACTCTCCTGTTTGGAGCTGGAGTTGAAACACTGATAGGAAATAACTCCTGCCCATAAAAGGTGGGGAAATGGAGATACAGAAGGATGCCGTCTGGATCAGGGATAATGAATAGTGTTTCCTCTGTTTAGGGGATTAGACTGGAGGAAATGACAAAATACTATCTAAAGGTAACATTTCAGATCCATTCTATCTGAAGTACAGGGACAATAAATCAACAAGTTGTCATATTTATTTAAATGTATTTTCACCTCAGTACCTCAGGTTGTTAATGACTGATAATGACACAGGAAAGTGTCTGGTCTTTGTCAGCTCTATGGCACCATTAGGCCACACTCCACCCTAAAGCCACAACACTGAGCAAACACATTAGATAGCACTATTTGAACATCACCTTTTCCTTAAAATCTCCCTCAATAAAAGTTTTTTTTCATGGAACATGTATGAAAGGGATTCTGTGGGACATCTAGAATTTCGGGAACAGTTTGATGGCAACCAAGGAGCAACATTGCTAAGATAAGAACATGCTTCCATCATGTTTCACTTCTTGGCTGTGCCTCTTGCTTCTGTCATCCCATGATGGTTGTGATTGAAAACATGATCCAATTTTAGCCGACAAGAAGGTAAAATCCTTTAGCAGATAAGCCTTACCTGTTTGTCTGCCAGTGTATGACATAGTGCCCATGTTAACCATTGCACTTGTAACAGGAAATCAGTTTACTGCTGTACTGACTGATTCTTATTTACACAAAAGCCCCTAAGAAAATTATATTGGACATTCAATTGTGAGAAATATTTTCCACGCAAGTTTCCCAGAGCTAGCTGTCGCACTCAGTTACAGCTCAACCAGTTGAAAGTCACAGTACAACTCAGGGCTCTGCTAACACAGTGAGGAAACCAAGACCTGCTCGTCATTAGGGAGCTGGGATAGCACACAACACACAGTCTGGGCTAGTCTCAGAATGCCTGTTTTAGACTCAGACTTACTTACGAGAGACACGTTACCATAGACAACATTTTCCTCTGTGTTAGGATAATTGATGCCGTTGTTACGCATCTTCTTTCCTTAGAAATGTCAAGTTCAATCAGTTTTCCACTTTGATTCAACGTCATCACATAGATTTTTTTGTTGTTGAAATGACGTGGAAACAACATTATTACAACCAGTTTTTTCCCCAGTGGGTTAGTGTTTCAATATCCTGTATGTGCGAAAAGAGTGTGACAATTCAATCCAACTCTGTGGTTAAAATAAAGCGAAATGGAAGCTATCCTTCCCAAATGCTCAATACGAACTTCAAAGTTAGTCCTGCTGCCAAGCCAGACATTGTGTCATTTCACCTGACAATTGTATTGTATACAGCAGTGCCCATTGTGAATTTGTGGACATTCTCAACTGTATAACATTGGGGCCAGTGCCTTGCCAGCCAGAACCCAGCCATTTTAGATAATGTCTCTTCTCTGAGAGAATTACAATGTGGAGACACTGGACAATTAGAGAAAGGAAAACACAAAAGCCTGGAGCGCTTGAAGCAGAGATTTATGACCACATTGAAGTTGCAATTTTTGTTATTGATAGTCTGATTAGAGAATGCTGATGGTTTAGAAGGTGGACACTCTCACACACTTTTCTTCACTCTTATGTCACCTCATCGCTGGCCTCATTTAGTCTTGTTGTGTCATCCAGTCCAAAGGGTGATGTCTTTGTCCTGTCCTGATTTGTTTGTGTACAGCCGTGCGACCTGACACTTATTGCTCCGATGCAGGCAGGCAGATGTAAGAAATGAATCATGCTGAGATACAGCCCCTATCTGGCCCTATAGTGAGACAGCCAGCAGAGTACTGCAGACTCTGTTGACAGAGAAGGGGTCTGTTTTACTCCCCATCCAGAGCACTTCTCCACTCAGGAAGTTAAGCAGGAAACACTTGTAGTCATGTTCCCAGAATCCAGGAAGGAACATGTAATGCTGGGAGAGGATATATGACTGTTTGAGAGAGTAAAATAAAGAGAGAGAGAGAGAGAGAGAGAGTGATCGAGAGAGAGAAAGACCAAGAAAGAGAGAGAGACCAAGAGAGGGAGAGTGATCGAGAGAGAGAGACCGAGAGAGACCGAGAGACAGAGAGAGTGACCAAGAGAGAGAGAGAGACCAAGAGAGAGAGAGAGACCAAGAGAGATAGAGTGAGAGACCAAGAGATAGAGAGAGAGACCAAGAGAGATAGAGAGACCGAGAGAGAGAGAGACCAAGAGAGAGAGAGAGAGAGATCAAGAGAGAGAGAGAGAGAGAGAGAGATCAAGAGAGAGAGAGAGAGACCAAGAGAGAGAGAGAGACCAAGAGAGAGAGAGAGAGACCAAGAGAGAGAGAGTGATCAAGAGAGAGATAGAGAGAGAGAGACCAAGAGAGAGAGAGAGAGAGAGAGAGACCGAGAGAGAGATAGTCCAAGAGAGAGAGAGAGAGACCAAGAGAGAGTGAGCGAGACAGAGAGAGACCGAGAGAGAGAGAGACCGAGAGAGAGAGACCGAGAGAGAGAGAGACCAAGAGGGAGAGAGAGACCAAGAGAGAGAGAGAGACCGAGAGAGAGAGAGAGACCAAGAGAGAGAGAGAGACCAAGGGAGAGAGAGTGATCAAGAGAGAGAGAGTGATCAAGAGAGAGAGATCAAGAGAGAGATCAAGAGAGAGAGAGAGACCAAGAGAGAGAGAGAGAGACCAAGAGAGAGAGAGAGAGACCAAGAGAGAGAGAGAGAGATCAAGAGAGAGAGATCAAGAGAGAGAGAGAGAGAGATCAAGAGAGAGAGAGAGAGAGAGAGAGAGAGACCAAGAGAGAGAGAGAGACCAAGAGAGAGAGAGACCAAGAGAGAGAGAGAGTGCCGGCTACAGCTTACAGTGGAGTTGTTATTAGATAGCAGATCGGTTTTCACAGAGACTGATGGATATAAAACACACAAATATGCTTAGAGTGAGTTACAAACAGAAATGCAGACAGAGCTGAAAGAAACGAGATAGAAAGGGGAAACAGAAAGGTCAAAATGGATGTACAGCATCCCTGGCCATGTTGGTCCTTGCAAGAGGACAGTAGTGATACAAACAGAAGGAAAGGGTGGGAGCTCTCTCAGACTGAAGCTTATCTGTGGTGTGTTCTGCTCAGCGACTCTCCCATCCTACTGACAACAGCTATATCAAACATACACTACAGAAGATAAACTGGCCCTCTCTCTGTCTGATGTAGCCAATCCCTTACCAAGACCACAGAGAGGAAAAGGCACTATACCACCGACAACATGGCAGGGGAAAAACAGATAGGCCTACAGGAGATGGGAAGGGTGTGAATGGGTGGGATGAACTAAAATAGACATAAACCCTCAATCCCAAGCAGGTGTATTGTTTTTGTACTTTTATCCTAAACTGTCAGAGGATCCTTTGAGATAGTTACGATGTGCACCATCAACATTCTATTACCACTCTAGTGTAAGCCAGAGTAAAGTTAGTTGCTCTTTCCTCCTTACTCCTTTCTTTAGGTGTCTCTCCCTCTCTATCCCGCTCTCTATCCCGCTCTCTATCCCCTTCTCCCTCTCTATCTCCATCTCTATCTCACTCTCTATCTCCCTTTCTGTCCCCCCTCTCCCTCTCTATCCCCCTCTCCCTCTCTATCTCCATTTTTATCCCCCTCTCCCCCTCTATTTTCCTCTCCTTCCCTCTCTCTATCCCCCTCTCCCTTTTTATCTCCCTCTCTATCTCCCTCTCCCACTCCCTCTCTATCCCCCTCTCTATCTCCCTCTCCCTCTCTCTCTTTATCTCTCTCTTGTGTTGTTGTGTTGTGATTGTCCGTGTTTAATGGCGGTCTCCATCTGTCCCGGGGCCCGTGTGTCTGCAGGCTAGTGGCCCGCGGCGGCCCACATTAGAGAGCTGTTGGCTCCGGCCCCAGGCACATTACATCCCTCCTCTGGAAGTGTGATTATGGGGGCCTGATAACGATGTCTGAGACCACGATAGGAAGCCGTCCCCACCGTGTGCCAAGCCAATCTCACTGCAAAAACAAAACGGCAGGAAAATGAATGACGCTTCAAATTCGTCCTGTTTCTTTTTATAGCCAAAAATCTGCGTCCAATTTGCAAAAATTGGTGGCATATGTCATTTTGTTATACATCCTGGGTCCAGCAACAGAGATGGATTCTTTCAGAGTAGGAATGATATCACACAAATAGAAATGCATTTAGCTTAATCTAAAATAAACAAACAGAAAGCTAATTAACATGTATGTCAATGAGTAAAGAAGTGAAGTGAGAGATTGACTAAAAGAAAGATACAGAGGGGAATACATATATATTTTTATAGAAAAAGAAAGGAACCGACAAAGAAAAAGGACAGCCCACACATTAAACAACAGTCAATGTGTCAAACCAACAGTTAGAAACAAACCCACTACCTTCTGTAACTTTTTCAGAGGATGTCTGTGAGGCAGCCTAAGCATGTCACTGTGGAGAGTGGAGAAGTAGCGGAGAACAGAGAGCATGCTGGTCCATGTTTGACACATCTGAAAGCCCCTGTGTTCTCCCTCTGAACAGTGCCTGTGGTGGTCTCTGCCTGCCTGGTTTTGAGGGCTTCTCATCGCCTCATGCCTGCCTCCAGGCATACCTCAAACCATCCTCTTCCCCAACTCATTCCCTCTTTTCCCTTGTCTCACTCATCAGCCCCCTCCTTCTATCCTCCTAACTCTTTCTCTCCTTTTCTTTCTTCCTCCATCTCTCCAGCCCCTCAGGGCAGCAAGTGAAGTCTTGAGGTTGAAGTCTATAGCGACGATCAGAGCTGGTAACCTCTGGCCTGGACAGACGCGACACATGGGGCCGTACCTTGCCTGAGGACAGGTCTGTCCAGCCATGCTGGGGGCCACAGACACGTAGGGGTCAGGGGGGAGAAACCAGCATGGTACAGATGAGGCTTTAGTGGCCCCTGCCAGAGTAGAGCTGACAGGTGAAAGGCCAACACAGCCTAATGATGGCAGCCAGAGGGCAGGGCGGGGGACGGGGGTATAGACAGATGGAGAAGGGATGAAGGATGGAGGGAAGGGGAGGACAGATGAGATGAGTAGCGAACACTGAGCTGATGAGAGGACGATGGAATCTAACCATGGCTACCTGCTGAGCCTGGGTAGTCTGCTATGCAGGAATTTCTGATTAAAGATAACCACATGACTGCATTACTGAACACATGAGACGGTATGTAATATACAGTGCATTCGGAAAGTATTCAGACCCATTTACTTTTTCCACAGTTTGTTACATTACAGCCTTATTCTAAAATGTATTAAATCTTTTTTTCCTCATCAGTCTACACACACTACCCCATAATGTGAAAGCGAAAACGGGTTTTTAGACATTTTCGCAAATGTATTAAAAATATAACAGAAATAACTTTTATATTTACAGAACCAGTCAAAAGTTTGGACACACCTACCCATTCAAGGGTTTTTCTTTATTTTTTACTATTTTCTACATTGTAGAATAATAGTGAAGACATCAAAACTATGAAATAACACACATCAAACTATGAAATAACACATACAGTGCCTTACAAAAGTATTCATCCCCTTGTCGTTTTTCCTATTTTGTTG
This sequence comes from Brachymystax lenok tsinlingensis, assembly GCA_030435695.1. NCBI lineage: Eukaryota > Metazoa > Chordata > Actinopteri > Salmoniformes > Salmonidae > Brachymystax > Brachymystax lenok. The sequence continues at coordinate 25,451,012 of CM059786.1, forward strand.
CATTGCAACCTGTAATTTAAATGTATTTTTATTTGGATTTCATGTAATCGACATACACAAAAGAGTCCAAATTGGTGAAGTGAAATGAAAAAGATTACTTGTTTGAAAAAACACATGTATTCACCCCCTTTGCTATGAAGCCCCTAAATAAGATCTGATGCAACCAATTACCTACAGAAGTCACATAATTAGTTAAATAAAGTCCACCTGTGTGCAATCTAAGTGTTACATGATCTCAGTATATATACAGCTGTTCTGAAAGGCCCCAGAGTCTGCAACACCACTAAGCAAGGGGCATCACCAAGCTAGCGGCACCATGAAGACCAAGGAGCTCTCCAAACATGTCAGGGACAAAGTTGTGGAGATGTACAGATCAGGGTTGGGTTATAAAAAAATATCTGAAACTTTGAACATCCCACTGAGAACCATTAAATCCATTATTAAAAAAATTCAAGAATATGGCACCACAACAAACCTGCCAAGAGAGGGCAGCCCACCAAAACTCACGGACCAGGCAAGGAGGGCATTAATCAGAGAGCCAACAAAGATATCCTACAGCATAATTATCCATAATTATCTTTGATAACCCTGAAGGAGCTGCAAAGCTCCACAGTGGAGATTGGCGTATCTGTCCATAGGACCACTTTAAGCCGTACACTCCACAGAGCTGGGTTTTACAGAAGAGTGGCAAGAAAAAAGCCATTGCTTAAAAAAAAAAATAAGTAAATGCGCTTGGTGTTCGCCAAAAGGCTTGTGGGAGACTCCCCAAACATATGGAAGAAGGTACTCTGATCAGAAGAGACTAAAATTGAGCCTTTTGGCCATCAAGGAAAATGCTATGTCTGACACAAACCCAACACCTCTCATCACCCCGAGAACACCATTCCCACAGTGAAGCATGGTGGTGGCAGCATCATGCTGTGGGCAATGTTTTTCATCGGCAGGGACTGGGAAACTGGTTAGAATAGAAGGAATGATAGATGGTGCTAAATACAGAGGGAAATTCTTGTTGAACATTTAAAAAAAAATTCAGTTGGTCAGCGCATGCTCGGAGTACACGTCCTGGTAATCCATCTGGCCCAGCGGCCTTGTGAATGTTGACCGTACTCACATCGACTGCAGAGAGCGTGATCACACAGTCTTTGGGAACAGTTGGTGCTCTCATGCATGTTTCAGTGTTACTTGCCTCGAAGCGAGCATAGATGTGATTTAGCTCTAGGCAACTCTCGGCTGTGCTTCCCTTTGTAGTCTGTAATACTCTGGACTGACTGACCTTCATGTGTTAAAGTAAATATGGACTACCTTGTCACAACACAACTGATTGGCTCAAACAAAAGACTTGAGGCAAGCCTGTTAATTGAAATGCATTCCAGATTACTACGTTATGAAGCTGGTTGAGAGAATGCCATGAGTGTGCAAAGCTGTCATAAAGGCAAAGGGTGGCTACTTTGAAGAATCTAAAATACAAAACATATTTTGATTTGTTTAACACTTCCTTGGTTACTATATATGTGTTATTTCATAGTTTTGATGTCATCACTATTATTCTACAATGTAGAAAATAGTAAAAAGAAATACAAACACTTGAATGAGTAAATGTGTCCAAACTTTTGACTGGTACTGTACTGTAAGTATTCAGACCCTTTGCTATGAGTCTCGAAATTGAGCTCCGGTGCATCCTGTTTCCAATGATCATCGTTGAGAACTTGATTGGAGTCTACCTGTGGTAAAATCAACTGATTGGACATGATTTGGAAAGGCACACACTTGTTTACACAAGGTCCCACAGTTGACAGTGCATGTCAGAGCATAAACCAAGTCATGAGGTCGAAGGAATTGTCTGTAGTGCTCCGAGACAGGATTGTGTCAAGGCACAGATCTTGGGAAGGGTACCACACATTTCAGCAGCATTGAAGGTCCCCAAGAACACAGTGGCCTCCATCATTCTTAAATGTAAGAAGTTTGGAACCACCAAGACTCTTCCTAGAGCTGGCTGCCCAGCAACCATCTCTCCAGCACTCTAACAATCAGGTCTTTATATAGAGTGGCCAGACGGAAGCCACTCCTCAGTAAAAGGCACATGACAGCCTGCTTCGAGTTTGCCAAAAGGCACCTAAAGACTCTCAGACTATGAGAAGCAAGATTCTTTGGTCTGATGAAACCAAGATTGAACTCTTTGGCCTGAATGCCAAGCGTCAAGTCTGGAGGAAACCTGACATAATTTCTACGGTGAAGCATGGTGGTGGCAGCATCATGCTGTGGGGATGTCTTTCAGTGGCAGAGACTGGGAGATTAGTCAGGATCGAGGCGAACTGAGCAAAGTACAGAGAGTTCCTTGATGTAAACCTGCTGCAGAGCACTCAGGACCTCAGGCTGGGTTCCAACAGGACAACAACCCTAAGCTAGAGAGCCAAGACAATACAGGAGTGGCTTCGGGACAAGTCTCTGAATGAGAGCCCGAACCCGATCCAACATCTCTGGAGAGACCTGAAAATAGCTGTGCAGCGACGCTCCCCATCCAACTTGACAGAGCTTGAGAGGATCTGCAGAAAATGAAGGCCGAAACTCCCAAAATACAGTTGTGCCAAGCTTGTAGCGTCATACCAAAGAAGACTTGAGGCAGTAATCGCTGCCAAAGGTGCTTCAATAAAGTACTGAGTAAATGGTCTGAATACTTATGTAAATGTGATATTTGTTTTGTTTCATCATTATGGTGTATTTTCTGTTGATTGATGGGGGAAAAAAACATTTTAATCAATTTTAGAATGAAGCTGTAAGATAACAAAATGTGCAAAAATTCAAGGAGTCTGACTACTTTACAAATGCACTGTTATTCAGACTACTGTATTTTATTTATTTACCTTTATTTTACTAGGCAAGTCAGTTAAGAACAAATTCTTATTTTCAATGACAGCCTAGGAACAGTGGGTTAACTGCCTGTTCTGAGGCAGAATGACAGATTTGTACCTTGTCAACTCAGGGATTTGAACTTGCAACCTTTCGGTTACTAGTGCAACGCTCTAACCACTAGGCTACCCTGCCACCCTATGTGCTGACCAGTGGTGTAGTGCAGTGGTCACTTTTTGATCCCCACGATGCGTATCAAATTACTGTAGTGGAGGTATACGCCATACCAATTAATAAGGCTGATGGAACAGCTCAGAATGTTTAGCTTAAAATGTTGATAAACTATTATCTCTTCACCTTTTAAGCGCAACAGTGTGCACACGGTGGTAGGCCTACGTGCAAATGTCCCAACATGCAATTTGTGGGAAAACACAGTTCTAAAATGCAAACCGCACATGCGAGCGGTTTCACATACAGAGATGGAAATATCCATTCAAAATTTAGAAAGAGGGGACATGCAACAAGTAACAAGTATCATAGGTTGCTAATATGACTAGGAAAATGCCTTTGTCTCCTAGACCATGAAAGAATGTTATTTGAAAACCAATAGAACTGGAGAGCGCATATGAGAAAGAAAGTTTATAAAATAATTGCCTCCACATTTTTATGTTTGGATTTTGGCTAGGCTACTTTGAAGCAAGGTAAAACATGCCTCATGATATGAATTTAAAACATCCAGGTTTCAAATAATTAAGGAACAAGAAAAAATTTGCGATGGAAATGATCCGAACTGTCTTCTGGTAGATGGAAAGGTTCTCCCAAAAAACGTTTAAGTTAATGTTAACTAGCTACAAAGTAGCTTACACCCACCTGGCAGAATAATATAATGATTTTTTTGCCATTTGTTTTGCAAACTCCATCTCATGTGCACTAAAGAATGTGCACTACAGAAACAGCGCTAACCAATTTAAGTATGGCTGCACGCTTGAATTACATTTCTTAGATTTTTTTCCCAGACCTACAAATAGTCTCCTCATGTGGTTTTAGCATGGTTATGAACTTAGAACATCCAATTCTGTTGTTTTTCTATTAAAAAAGTGCAACGTTAAGCGCTGACACTTCAATTTCTGACTCAGTTGACAGTCTCATTTATGTATTTCAATAGTAGGCCTACTGTTAGCCTATTTGCACAGTACAGTACATCTTGGGTTGGCCTGACTGTGAAAGACCAATTTGAGATTGATAATTTTAGGTAAATCAGAGTGTATGTCACTGTTTCTCATATTATTTTTGCAATTATTTTGCCAAATTAGAGTATTCCAACTTCTCCAGTCGCCCCTACACCACTGGTGCTGTCTTACATATTTACTTAGGAGAAGTGTACGAGCAAGGTAAAAATATAAATATCAGGTTTTCGCAGGTTCAGAATCACCTTGGTGGAACACATTTCCAGTCACCTTTTTAAAAGAACCCAAACTTCCCACTATTATCTGACGGCTACAGAACAAAGAAAAGGGAAGGCTGTCTTTCTCATCCTCCCCTCTCTTCATCACCCTCTCCCAACAAACACAAATAAACACACAGCCACAAGCACTGTGCATTGTGTATTCTGAGTTGCCTCTGTGTGACCACAGGCCGTGTTCTGTATCCAGCCTCACTTATGGTAAAGCACAGCCTGTGCAATGCCAGTCAAAGACAATAGTGTGTGTATTTGTGTATGTATGTATGTATGTATGTATGTGTGTGTGTGTGTGTGTGTCTGTGTGTAGTGGGCTAGTGTTGTGTCGCAATGATGCCCCTTCTGCCTGCCTGCCTGCCCGGCCCGATTCCATCTCCTTTCAAGGGAGCAGGGGGATGGAGGGGGGAAGGGAGGGTTGATGGGAGATTTTTGGGGGGGAGTGTACACAAAAAGTCACCCTGAATCTGGCAGCTGATTAATCAAGGGCGATTCGGCGGGCAATCGCAGCGTACCCGCTCCATCCTGGCTAGTCTTTGTGTATTTATTTAGAGTAACCCGTAGCCAGTCATGCCTGACCTCAAACTATCAGGAGCAGCCACAGTTGCACCCAAGCATAAACAAACAAATGCGTAATGAAGGTAAGGGGGAGGGGGGCTGGGGGGGAGTGAAGGCAAGCGAGAGGAGAGGATCGGCGACTTACTTTTCTTGGAGATAGGGATCTTGAGCCCACAACAGAGTTCATGAGTCCAGACTCATGACCTCGTCGCTGCATTGTGGGGCAGAAATAGCATCCTGTGTCCTGCTATTTGTTTCCCCTCTGACATGGGAAAGGAAATCATTGACCTCCGACGGACCAATCCATCTTTTGAGCCTGACTCATTTTGCAGGGGGTGTCAAGTAGATTTTAGTAAAGAGGAAACATCCGTGTGTGTATACAGTCGTGGCCAAAAGTTTTGAGAATGACACAAATATAAATTTCCACAAAGTTTTGCTGCTTCAATGTCTTTAGATATTTTTGTCAGATGTTACTATGGAATACTGAAGTATAATTACAAGCATTTCATAAGTTTCAAAGGCTTTTATTGACAATTCAATGAAGTTGATGCAAAGAGTCAATATTTGCAGTGTTGACCCTTCTTTTTCAAGACCTCGGCAATCCGCCCTGGCATGCTGTCAATTAACTTCTGGGCCACATCCTGACTGATGGCAGCCCATTCTTGCATAATCAATGCTTGGAGTTTGTCATAATTTGTGGGTTTTTGTTTGTCCACCCGCCTCTTGAGGATTGACCACAACTTCTCAATGGGATTAAGGTCTGGGGAGTTTCCTGGACATGGATCCCCGAGCCACTTAGTTATAACTTTTGCCTTATGGCAAGGTACTCCATCATGCTGGAAAAGGAATTGTTCATCACCAAACTGTTCCTGGATGGTTGGGAGAAGTTGCTCTCGGAGGATGTGTTGGTACCATTCTTTATTCATGGCTGTGTTCTTAGGCAAAATTGTGAGTGAGCCCACTCCCTTGGCTGAGAAGCAACCCCACACATGAATGGTCTCAGGATGCTTTACTGTTGCCATGACACAGAACTGATGGTAGCACTCACCTTGGCTTCTCTGGACAAGCTTTTTTCCGGTTGCCCCAAACAATCGGAAAGGGGATTCATCAGAGAAAACGACTTTTCCCCAGTCCTCAGCAGTCCAATCCCTGTACCTTTTGCAGAATATCAGTCTGTCCCTGATGTTTTTCCAGGAGAGAAGTGGCTTCTTTGCTTCCCTTCTTGACACCAGGCCATCCTCCAAAAGTCTTCGCCTCATTGTGCGTGCAGATGCACTCACACCTGCCTGCTGCCATTCCTGAGCAAGCTCTGTACTGGTGGTGCCCCGATCCCGCAGCTGAATCAACTTTAAGAGACGGTCCTGGCGCTTGCTGGACTTTCTTGGGCGCCCTGAAGCCTTCTTCACAACAATTGAACTGCTCACCTTGAAGTTCTTGATGATCCGATAAATGGTTGATTTAGGTGCAATCTTACTGGCAGCAATATCCTTGCCTGTGAAGCCCTTTTTGTGCAAAGCAATGATGACGACACGTGTTTCCTTGCAGGCAACCATGGTTGACAGAGGAAGAACAATGATTCCAAGCACCACCCTCCTTTTGAAGCTTCCAGTCTGTTATTCGAACTCAATCAGCATGACAGAGTGATCTCCAGCCTTGTCCTCGTCAACACTCACACTTGTGTTAATGAGAGAATCACTGACATGATGTCAGCTGGTCCTTTTTTGGCAGGGCTGAAATGCAGTGAAAATGTTTTTGGGGGATTCAGTTAATTTGCATGGCAAAGAGGGACTTTGCAATTAATTTCAATTCATCTGATCACTCTTCATGACATTCTGGAGTATATGCAAATTGCCATCATTCAAACTGAGGCAGCAAACTTTGTGAAAATTAATATTTGTGTCATTCTCAAAACTTTTGGCCAGGCCTATACATGGCTAATTGGAAACGTTTGCTTGTATTTACTTATGGAACTGCCTAATGACAGAATAATAATTTGTATAATGTTCAGAAAAGCAGAAAATGGAATCTCTGTTAATGAGAACCAGAGTCGGTACAGCCACCTGGTTTCTCCACGCATCGCACCGACAGAAACAAACATCTATCTGGTAAGAAGAAGGGTGGGGGTGTGTGTCTTATGATTAACGAGACGTGGTGTGATCATAACAACATACAGGAACTCAAGTCCTTTGTTCACCTGAGATATAATTCCTTACAATCAAATGCCGACCGCATTATCTACCAAGAGAATTCTCCTCGATTATAATCACAGCCGTGTACATCCCCCCTCAAGCTGACACATCGACGGCACTGAAAGAAATTCATTTAAATCTAGGTAAATTGGAAACTACATATCCTGAGGCTGCATTTATTGTGGCTGGGGATTTTAATAAGGCTAACTTGAAAACAAGGCTCCCAAAATTTTACCAGCATATCGAATGTGCCACCCGGGCTGGTAAAATCCTGGATCATTGTTATTCCAACTTCCGTGATGCATACAAGGCAGTTTTCCGCCCTCCTTTCGGCAAGTCTGACCATGACTCCATTTTGTTGCTCCCAGCCTACAAACAGAAACTAAAACAGGAAACGCCCGTTCTCAGGTCTGTTCAACGCTGGTCCGACCAATCCGATACCATGCTGCAAGACTGCTTCGAGCACGTGGACTGGGATATGTTCCGGATAGCATCTGACAACAACATTGATGTATACACTGATTCGGTGAGCGAGTTTATTAGCAAGTGCATTGGTGATGTTGTACCCATAGCAAATATTAAACCCTTCCCCAACCAGAAACCGTGGATTGATGGCAGCATTCGCGCAAAACTGAAAGCGCGAACCATTGCTTTTAACCAGGGTAAGGCTACCGGAAACATGACTGAATACAAACAGTGTAGCTATTCCCTCCGCAAGGCAATCAAACAAGCTAAGCGTCAATATAGAGACAAAGTAGAGTCACAATTCAACGGCTCAGACACAAGAGGAATGTGGATGGGTCTACAGTCAATCACGGACTACAAAAAGAAAACCAGCCCCGTCGCGGTCCACGACGTCCTGCTCCCAGACAAACTAAACAAATTCTTTGCTCGCTTTGAGGACAATACAGTGCCACCGACACGGCCTGCTACCAAAACCTGCGGCCTCTCCTTCACCGCAGCCAATGTGAGAAAAACATTTAAATGTGTTAACCCTCGCAAGGCTGCCGGCCCAGATGGCATCCCTGGCCGTGTCCTCAGAGCATGCGCAGACCAGCTGCCTGGTGTGTTTACGGACATATTCAATCAGTCCCTATCCCAGTCTGCTGTTCCCACATGCTTCAAGAGGGCCACCATTGTTCCTGTTCCCAAGAAAGCTAAGGTAACTGAGCTAAATGACTATCGCCCGTAGCACTCACTTCCGTCATCATGAAGTGCTTTGAGAGATTAGTCAAGGATCATATCACCTCCATCCTGCCAGACACCCTGGACCCACTCCAATTTGCTTACCGTCCCAATAGGTCCACAGACGACGCAATTGCAATCACACTGCATACTGCCCTAACCCATCTGGACAAGAGGAATACTTATGTAAGAATGCTGTTCATCGACTACAGCTCAGCATTTAACACCATAGTTCCCTCCAAGCTCGTCATTAAGCTCGAGACCCTAGGTCTCGACCCAGCCCTGTGCAACTGGGTCCTCGACTTCCTGACGGGCCGGCCCCAGGTGGTGAGGGTAGGAAACAATATCTCCACCCCGCTGATCCTCAACACTGGGGCCCCACAAAGGTACGTTCTCAGCCCTCTCCTGTACTCCCTGTTTACCCATGACTGCGTGTCCAAGCACGCATCCAACTCAATCATCAAGTTTGCTGACAACACTACAGTGGTAGGCTTGATTAATGACGAGACGGCCTACAGGGAGGAGGTGAGGGGCCTCGGAGTGTGGTGTCAGGAAAATAACCTCTCACTCAATGTCAACAAAACAAAGGAGATGATCGTGGACTTCAGTAAACAGGAGAGGGAGAACCCCCCTATCCACATCGAGGGGACAGTAGTGGAGAAGGTGGAAAGTTTTAAGTTCCTCGGCGTACACATCACATACAAACTGAATTGGTCTACCCACACAGACAGCGTGGTGAAGAAGGCGCAACAGGAGGCTGAAGAAATTCTGCTTGTCACCAAAATCACTCACAAACTTCTACAGATGCACAATCGAGAGCATCCTGTTGGGCTGTATCACCGCCTGGTAAGGCAACTGCTCCGCCCTCAACCGTAAGGCTCTCCAGAGGGTAGTGAGGACTGCACAACGCATCACCGGGGGAAAACTACCTGCCCTTCAGGACACCTACACCACCCGATGTCACAGGAAGGCCAAAAAGATAATCAAGGACAACAACCACCCGAGCCACTGCCTGTTCACCCCGCTATCATCCAGAAGGCGAGGTCAGTACAGGTGCATCAAAGCTGGGACCGAGAGACTGAAAAACAGCTTCTACCTCAGGGCCATCAGACTGTTAAACTGCCATCACTAACATTGAGTGGCTGCTCCCAACATACTGACTTAAATCTCTAGCCACTTAAAACATAGGATTTGGATGTAACAATGTATCACTAGCCACTTTAAACAATTTTGTATATAATGTTTACATATCCTCATATCAAATGTATACACTGTACTCTAAACCATCTACTGAATCTTGCATATGCCGTTCGGCCATCGACCCAAATCTCTAGCCACTTTAATAATTATAATTGGATGAAATAATGTATCACTAGCCACTTTAAACAATGCCATTTATATAATGTTTACATATCCTACATTACTCATCTCATATATATATATGTGTATATACTGTACTCCATACCATCTACTGCATCTTGCCTATGCCGGTCAGCCATCGCTCATCCATATATTTATATGTACATACTCGTATTCATTCCTTTACTCTTGTGTATAAGGTAGTTGTTGTGAATTTGTTAGATTACTTGTTAGATACTACTGCATGGTCGGAACTAGAAGCACAAGCATTTCGCTACACTCGCATTAACATCTGCTAACCATGTGTATGTGACAAATAACATTTGATTTTATTTGATTTGATGAAATAAGTGGTCATAAAACACAGTCAATATCCCCCTCCCATTTGTTAATGGTTTGATTAGGTGCACTCGCACACATTTGCATGGGCACACACACATACACCACATACACACACCCTGCAGCATTGGAAATTCTGCTTCGAAATCCCTTAAAATCTTTGCAATATATTAACGGGTTAAAAGACATCAAGCTTGATCAATTTCATCATCTAAGCAGTCTCGTAAGTAGTTCTGTGAGCAGAAAAAGGCAAACAAACAATAAAACAAAAAGTATATGATGGGCCCTCTGTAGAGACGTATTGATCCAACATGAAGGTTAGCTAGCAGTCTGCCAGGGTTGGCTTTCAGGGCTGTGCAACAATGGCCTCTCCCACGTGGCTCACATAGGACTCTCTTGCATCTCTTCAAGTGGAGAAAACACAGAAAAGAACAAACAGAGTGGATAGGAGAGGAAGAACAACGCACGCCCAATAAGACAGAGGATGTGTTAGGTTGAGAGGAGCCAAAGCAGCCTTTCATGGGAAGCCCTGAATGAAGGTTATGGTCAACCAGCACTGTTCCTCTAATATCTCATCTCTATATAGAGGACAGTAAGATAAAAGCCTCTGGGCAACATATTCAAGAGGAGAGCACCCACTGCCAGGTGTCGGTTAGTAAACATCCACAATGTCGCAATGTCCTGCATCCCATCTTAAAGGCATTTTAAAGACATGGTGGGAGTGGGGTGTGTGAGGTGGTGCTCATTGAGATGCTGTTTATTTACCTGCCTGTCCTCTCCTCCTCCCTCCTTCCCCTTGTGTTTGTAACTAATCTGCATGAGACGTGGCCGAGGGGGCAACGGTTGGGCAGGTTGGCAGTGCATGGTGGGCCAGCCTCCCAACATAGCTTGTTGGGCTCTGATCCACCACAACATCACTCCCTCCCTCCCATCACTCCATCCAGATTGGCCTCGCTGCTACAACTCTGACTGTTGAGGAACAGAAGGGGGTCTGGATCACATTGAAAGAAACAGAGAGGAGGATGAGGGGATAATGGAGGGAGAGGGGAAGAGGAGGGAGAGGGAGAGGGCTAGAGAGAACACGTCGGTAAACAGCAGCACCTTTGGTCCGGCGTCTGTCTGGGTCTGGAGTCCTGGGGTGTGACAGGTAGACACTCTATTAGAGTTCCCAGCATTCCTAAACACCGAGGTGAGGTTGAGACGTCCCAGATGATCCCTTCTCCTCCCCTCCTTCACCCCTCCTTCATCGCCCCTTCTTCCAACAGGAGGTAAGGACAGACTCACTCCACCGAGACTTTGAGGCATGGGAACAAACAGTCTGATACACAGCAGGACATACATTGCCTTCAGAAAGTATTCACATCCCTAGATTTTTTCCACATTTTGTTGTGCTACAGCCTGAATTTAAAATGGACTAAATTGATATTTCGTGTCACTGGCCTACACACAATACCCCATACTGTCAAAGTGGAATCATGTTTTGGGAAATTCTTACAAGTCAATAAGTATTCGACCCCTTTGTTATGTCAAGCCTAAATAAGTTCAGGAGTAAAAATTTACATAACAAGTTACATGGACTCACTCTGTGTGCAATGATAGTGTTTAACTACTTAGGGAGAAGTGGGGCGCCAAATTCAAAATCCAAAAGTTGAATTATTAAACATGCATCAATATACAAGTGTTGCATAGTCATCAAAAGCTCTGATTCTTGGCAATATCACAGCATTGTCAGATTTCAAAAAGGCTTTATGGTGAAAGCACAACATTTGATTGTTTGAGGATAGCCCCTCTCATATTTTATGCATTAGCATAAATCCATAACCAAAGCAGGTTTTAAAAAACTTATAAAATCTCTAATATAAAATCCCTTACCTTTCAAAGAACATCTGCTGAGGGCTTCCCAAGTGTCCAACGAAGACATCCAATGGTTCTTTTGTTAGAAAAAGTAATTTATTATATCCATAAATCTCTGTTTGGTTGGCGCGTTATGATCATAAAATCCACCGTTGAGTCGCCCATTGAACCGTGAAGAGAACACGTTCAAATTATACCTATACACTTTCTACAAACAAATCAAACATTATTTTTAATGTATCCTTAGGTATCCTTTTGTGTATTTTTGCTGTAATATTTCAACCGGACGATAACATGAACGATAGGAAAGAAAAATAAAGTGGTGTGAGTTAATCTCGCGCGCGTCAAACCTTGTTTACAAAAGTGGTCCTCTGGCTTCTTCCTGTCCCTATCTGTTCTGGTCACTCCTAGAATTCCCAGTCTTTGACTGTTGACTGTTGACATCTAGTGGAAGCCATAGGTACTGCAGTCTCAGTCCTACATAAGATTGTATGCAATAGGCACAATGGAGAAGATGGGCATTTACAAAAAAACTGCAAATTTCGGGTGGATATTCCTCGTGTTTTTGCCTGCTATATCAGTTCTGTTATACTCACATACATGATTTTAACACTCTTAGAAACTTCAGAGTGTTTCCTATCCAATAGTAATAATTAGGTGCATATCCTATTTTCTGGGCCTGAGTGGCAGGCATTTTACTTTGGGCACACCAGACTCTCCAAAACCGTCACCTATGCAGCCGCTCCCTAAGAATTTAACATGATTTTTGAATGACTGCCTCATCTCTGTACCTCACACGTACAATTATCTGTAAGGCATCTCAGTCTAGCAGTGAATTTCAAACACAGACTCGAACACAAAGAGCAGGGAGGTTTTTCAATACCTCGCAAAGAATGGTACTTACTGGTATGTGTGTAAAAATAAAAAAAGTAGAGCATGGTGAAGTTATTAATTACACTTTGGATGGTGTATCAATATGCACAGTCACTACAAAGATACAGGCGTCCTTCCTCACTCAGTTGCCGGAGAGGAAGAAAACAGCTCCGGGATTTCACCATGAGGCCAATGGGGACATAACATGGCAGGGGGTCTGGGGGTCGTCCCATTTTTTGGGGCATCTAAAGCACATTTCCTGCATTTCTACACAATCTAATATGACCCATGGCCCTTCTAGACGTCTTTATTTAGAACAACAAAAAGTAAGCAAAAATGCCCACAGTCATCAAGCTAGTAAAGAGATGATTAAATATGTTTAAGTGATTGATAAGATTGAACTAGATCCATAATACTTAAATAATCAATATTGTGTTGCACCTTTAACCAATAGCCTAACAAATGAACAACTATTACAAATAAAGTACTAAGACAACTTATGAATGCCAGACTTGCCAGCCACACACCCGACCCCCACCAGTCTAGCCAATAACTCAACTATCTCCCCAACAAAACTTCCTTCCCATCTTTTTTTATGTCTCAAAGGAAAGGTTTGGAAAACAAAAGTTGAATGAAAACACACATGCACCTACACATTAACACACAGAAAAAGTACACCTGTCACTTATGACTGAATACAAGCAGTGTAGCTAGGCAATCAAACAAGCTAAGCGTCTGTATTGAGACAAAGTAGAGTTGCAATTCAACGGCTCAGACACGAGAGGTATGTGGCAGGGTCTACAGTCAATAACGGACTACAAAAAGAAAACCAGCCCCGTCGCGGACCACGATGTCTTGCTCTCAGACAAACTAAACAACTTCTTTGCTCGCTTTGAGGACAATGCAGTGCCACCGACACGGCCCGCTACCAAAACTTGTGGGCTCTCCTTCACTGCAGCCAAAGTGAGTAAGACATTTAAACGTGTTAACCCTCGCCTAAACGTGTTAATCCCTGGCCGCGTCCTCAGAGCATGCGCAGACCAGCTGGCTGGTGTGTCTACGGACATATTCAATCAATTCTTATCCCAGTCTGCTGTTCCCACATTCTTCAAGAGGGCCACCATTGTTCCTGTTCCCAAGAAAGCTAAGGTAACTGAGCTGCACACTGACCTAACCCATCTGGACAAGAGGAATACCTATGTAAGAATGCTGTTCATCGACTACAGCTCAGCATTTAACACCATAGTACCCTCCAACTCGTCATTAAGCTCGAGACCCTCTCCTGTACTCCCTGTTCACCCATGACTGCATGGCCATGCATGCCTCCAACTCAATCATCAAGTTTGCACACTACACTACAGTGGTAGGCTTGATTACCAACAACTACTAGACGGCTACAGGGAGGAGGTGAGGGCCCTCGGAGTGTGGTGTCAGGAAAATAACCTCTCACTCAACATCAACAAAACAAAGGAGATGATCGTGGACTTCAGGAAACAGCAGAGGGAGCACCCACCCTATCCACATCGACGGGAGAGTAGTGGAGAAGGTGGAAAGTTGTAAGTTCCTCGGCGAACACATCACGAACAAACTGAAATGGTCCATATATATATGTACGTATTCTTACTCATTTCTTTACACTTCTGTGTATGAGGTAGTTGTTGGGAAATTGTTAGATTACTTGTTAGATATTACTGTATGGTCAGAACTAGAAGCAAAAGCATTTCGCTACACTCGCATTAACATCTGCTAACCATGTGTATGTGACAAATAACATTTGATTTGATTTGATGTATACTCCCTCTCCTGCACTCGAGGACGTCAGGCTGCTCATTATTACACGCATCAGCGCCTCATCAGACTCACCTGGACTCAATTCACCTGCCTGATTACCTTCCCTATTACTGTCACTCCCTTTGGTTCTTTCCCTAGGCATCATTGACTCTGTTTGTGTTTCATGTCTGTATGCTTTTCGTGTTTCTTTTTTTGTTCCTTGTGTCATTTATTATTAAAAGTCACTCCCTGAACTTGCTCCCCGACTCCCAGCATACACGTTACAACACCCTCCAGGCCTAATGGTACTGTAAGGTTCTATTTACTTGCACATAATATAGCTGGGTCACCCTGTCCTGCCCCTAGGGGACCACGGCCCTGTAGCGCCCCAACCCAACACACCCCACTCAGCTTTAGGATCTTAGTAAAACATTCATTATTGGTTTCAGGTGTGTTAGGCCAAGGCGAGAGTGACAACAGTATGGCAGACCCGCAGGGCCGGGACTGAGAAGCCCAGCAGCTAGGGATTGCCTAAATAGGTATCTAACCCTGATGTTGGCATGTTTTCAGTACAGACTCCTTTTTGTCATACAGTTTTCCATATAAGGTATCCAACCAGACCTTATGAAAGTTGACAGTATACCCTTAATCTTAAAATAAATCTAGTTATACTGTACATAACTTTTCATTTACTCTATTAATTGTGGGAGGATAACCAACCTTCCAATTAATGCATTTATTAGCCACAAAAAATGCTAGGTTACACAGTTTCTTCTCAAACAGGCTCCAGTATCAACATTTCCAAGCAAACAAAACATGGACAGGGGAGAATCTGTAGACATGCTGAGATAAAAAAAATACTCCTTGCCAGAATTCAGCCAACCTTCACAAGACCACAATATATGCAAATATGTCCCCTTTTGTGATTTTCACGTAAAGCAGAATAATACAATTTCTGAGTGCATGATATTCAGTTTCACTGGCATATAGTGTGTTCTATGGATGGTCTTAAACTTATATTAGATTATATAAACATGACCGGGCATTCTAACATATCTGTATCCATTCATCATCATAAATAGCGTCTCCCAAGTCTTCCTCACATTTTTGTCTTACAAATGTCAGACTGCTTTCAAATAGCATCTTGCTTGTCCAGTGTTTTCTGGACAGAGAGAATAAAGTGTTGTATCTGCAAAGATTCACCTCACCTCTGTCACAGACTGGTCTTCCCTGGCTGCCTTACTCTGCTGAGACCCCTGTCACCATCTGATCCTCCTAAAATTAGGCATGACAAAGAAATATCTTGGTGTATATTTGTACATTATATTATCCAAGAATAGAATCAATGGTTCAATAATATAAATGACCATTATTCTCAGATTCCAGACTGTAGCTTGATTAAGCTTAGGCTGCCTTCCTGTAGCTACTGTAGGTCTACCCATCAATTCAAGATGGAATTTGTATCATTCACTGAATATACTTCAAAATTCACCTTAGCTCTGTAGTCTGGTCTTCCCTGACTGCCTGAACCTGCTGGGACCCCTGTCAACATTTAATCCTGCTAAAACATGATGAGCATAGTGTTGTGTACTGACTGCACTAGAGGGTCGCGACAGAGATCATTGCGACACGATCAAAATTGTTCATGCTGCTGGCGGGAGCGGCCGGTCAGACAGACAACTTTAGGATGAAAATATTTTTGTTGTCCCACAGATTGTGTTACCCTACCTATTGTATTAAAAACTCATTTTATTTGCATTATTCACACATTCAGGATTTGCTGCTTCAACTTCAGTAGCCCACCTCTCCTAGTTGGGCGTGAGAGTTCAAGTGCTCCCAGTATGTGTGGTCTCATTGAAATAGAGTAGGCTGCCTTCATGGACGGAGAATCACGTGGCAGTTAACTTGAATTCGAAATTAACTTAAATATGATTAGACTGTAGTTTACTACCGTGTCTATGAAAATGTATAATGAAAAGAAGTGGAGGGGGCTCAACCACTGTTAATCATATTTGAAAACAGGTTAGGCTACTATGGTGAGAGAGTGTTGCGCCATTTAATTTTCAATAAGTATGGATTACCAATGTATTTGTCTCTGCCTGCAAATCATCCTCCTAAAAGGTAAGCTTTAACCTATAGGACTATACAAAACGTAGCAAGTGTTGCTATCATCGTTCATGCTGCTTCCAGTTCAGTAGCCATACCTGCGAGATCAGATGCGCGTGTGGTCTCAATTAAATAGAGTAGGCTATAGCCTAGGTCCACATGGGCGGAGAAGCATGGGGCAGATATCTTTCCAAGGAAATGTACTTCCTAATTAGGCCTATAATTAGGCTATAGTTTACCACATTGCCTAGAAATAGGCCTAAATATTGATCTCCGTCTGAAAGTCTTCCCACTCCTAAAAGGTAGGCAATTAAAATTGCTCAAAAGAAAGTGGAAGTCACTCCAACTTTGTATCACATTCCAATTATAAAAATTGGGTGGGGGGCAAACATGCAATTTCAGAATGTGGGGACATGTCCCCATCCATAGTGAAGGTTGCGCCCATGCTGTTAAGCAATGATCAACATTAGGGCGACAGGTAGCCTAGTGGTTAGAGCGTTGGACTTGTAACTGGAGGGTTGCAAGTTCGAATCCCTGAGCTGACAAGGTAAAAATCTGTTGTTCTGCCCCTGAACAAGGCAGTTAACCCACTGTTTCCCGGGCGCCGTGGATGTTGATTAAGGCAGCCCTCCGCACGTCTCTGATTCAGAAGGGTTGGGTTAAATGCGGAAGACACATTTCAGTTGAAGGCATTTGGTTGTACAACTGACTAATAATGGTGACTTTGACATCCAACTTGACAGATATTTTTTTAATAAATTATTAGCTAATATTTTACAATCCAGGTGTGCAAATCTCTTAAAGACTTACCCAGAAAGACTCACAGCTGTAATCGCTGCCAAAGGTGATTACTGTATAACATGTACTGATTCCGGGGTGTGAATACTTATGTATATGAGATATTTCTGTATTTCATTTTCAATAAATTTGCAAAAATGTCTAAAAACATGTTTTCACTTTGTCATTGTGGGGTATTATGTCTACATATATACACTGCTCAAAAAAATAAAGGGAACACTTAAACAACACAATGTAACTCCAAGTCAATCACACTTCTGTGAAATCAAACTGTCCACTTAGGAAGCAACACTGATTGACAATACATTTCACATGCTGTTGTGCAAATGGAATAGACAACAGGTGTAAATTATAGGCAATTAGCAAGACACCCCCAATAAAGGAGTGGTTCTGCAGGTAGTGAACACAGACCACTTCTCAGTTCCTATGCTTCCTGGCTGATGTTTTGGTCACTTTTGAATGCTGGCGGTGCTTTCACTCTAGTGGTAGCATGAGACGGAGTCTACAACCCACACAAGTGGCTCAGGTAGTGCAGCTCATCCAGGATGGCACATCAATGTGAGCTGTGGCAAGAAGGTTTGCTGTGTCTGTCAGCGTAGTGTCCAGAGCATGGAGGCGCTACCAGGAGACAGGCCAGTACATCAGGAGACGTGGAGGAGGCCGTAGGAGGGCAACAACCCAGCAGCAGGACCGCTACCTCCGCCTTTGTGCAAGGAAGAGCAGGAGGAGCACTGCCAGAGCCCTGCAAAATGACCTCCAGCAGGCCACAAATGTGCATGTGTCTGCTCAAACGGTCAGAAAAAGACTCCATGAGGGTGGTATGAGGACCCGACGTCCACAGGTGGGGATTGTGCTTACAGCCCAACACTGTGCAGGACGTTTGGCATTTGCCAGAGAACACCAAGATTGGCAAATTCGCCATTGGCGCCCTGTGCTCTTCACAGATGAAAGCAGGTTCACACTGAGCACATGTGACAGACGTGACAGAGTCTGGAGACGCCGTGGAGAACGTTCTGCTGCCTGCAACATCCTCCAGCATGGTGTGGGGTGGCATTTCTTTGGGGGGCCGCACAGCCCTCCATGTGCTCGCCAGAGGTAGCCTGACTGCCATTAGGTACCGAGATGAGATCCTCAGACCCCTTGTGAGACCATATGCTGGTGCGGTTGGCCCTGGGTTCCTCCTAATGCAAGACAATGCTAGACCTCATGTGGCTGGAGTGTGTCAGCAGTTCCTGCAAGAGGAAGGCATTGATGCTATGGACTGGCCTGCCCGTTCCCCAGACCTGAATCCAATTGAGCACATCTGGGACATCATGTCTCGCTCCATCCACCAACGCCACGTTGCACCACAGACTGTCCAGGAGTTGGCGGCTGCTTTAGTCCAGGTCTGGGAGGAGATCCCTCAGGAGACCATCCGCCACCTCATCAGGAGCATGCCCAGGCGTTGTAGGGAGGTCATACAGGCACGTGGAGGCCACACACACTACTGAGCCTCATTTTGACTTGTTTTAAGGACATTACATCAAAGTTGGATCAGCCTGTAGTGTGGTTTTCCATTTTAATTTTGAGTGTGACTCCAAATCCAGACCTCCATGGGTTGATACATTTGATTTCCATTGATAATTTTTGTGTAATTTTGTTGTCAGCACATTCAACTATGTAAAGAAAAAAGTATTGAATAAGATTATTTCATTCATTCAGATCTAGGATGTGTTATTTTAGTGTTCCCTTTATTTATTTGAGCAGTGTATATTTCATCAATTTAAAATTCTGGC
Source organism: Brachymystax lenok tsinlingensis (assembly GCA_030435695.1). NCBI lineage: Eukaryota > Metazoa > Chordata > Actinopteri > Salmoniformes > Salmonidae > Brachymystax > Brachymystax lenok. The sequence goes on from CM059786.1 coordinate 25,470,121, forward strand.
TGTAACACAACAAGATGTGGAAAAAGTCAAGGAGTATGAATACGTACTGAAGGCACTGTACATACTGTATCAATGTGGTCATTCGTAAAACAGGGAGGTCCCCCTTAAGTCACCAGCTTCATTAATAAGTGCATCAACGACATCGTCCCAACAGTGACCGTCATATCCCAACCAGAAGCTATGGATTACTGGTAACATTCGCACTGAGCTAAAGGCTAGCGCTGTCGCTTTCCAACAAGCCATCAAACAGGCAAAGCGTCAATACAGGACTAAGATCGAATCCTACTATGGCTCTGATGCTCGTTGGATGTGTCAGGGCTTGCAAACTATCACAGATTACAAATGGAAACCCAGCCGCAAGCTGCACAGTGATGCAAGTCTACTAGACGAGCTCAATGCCTTCGAAGCAAGCAACACTGAACCATGCATGACAGCATTAGCTTTTCCGGATGACTGTGTGATCACGATATGAGCAAGACCTTTAAAGGCTGAAAAGATTCAGTATGGGCCTTCAGATCCTCAAAAAGTTATACAGGTGCACCATTGAGAGCATCTTGACTGGCTGCATCACCTCTTGGTATGGCAACTGCTTGGCATCCGACCGCAAGGCGCTAGAGAGGGTAATGCGATAGCCCAGTACATCACTGGGGCCGAGCTCCCTGCCATCCAGGACCGCTATACCAGGGGGTGTCAGAGGAAGGCCCAAAAGATTGTCAAAGACTCCAGCCACCCAACTCATAGAATGTTCTTTCTGCTACCGCACGGCAAGCGGTACAGATGGAACCAACAGGAACCTGAACAGCTTCTATCCCCAAGCCGTTATTGCACCACCTTTTTTGACTCATCACATTCTCTGCTACTACTGTTTATTATCTATCTTGTTGCCTAGTCACTCTATTCCTAGTTATGTGTACATATACAGTTGAAGTTGGATTTTGTGAAGTCCTATTTTGTGAAGTGCACCAGTCCCTCCTGCAGCAAAGCACTCCCACAACATGATGCTGCCACCCCCGTGCTTCACGTTTGGGATGGTGTTCTTGGGCTTGCAAGCCCCCCCCTTTTTCGTCCAAACAAAACGATGGTGATTATGGCCAAACAGTTCTATTTTTGTTTCATCAGACCAGAGGACATTTCTCCAAAAAAGTATGATCTTTGTCCCCATGTGCAGTTGCAAACCGTAGTCTCGATTTTTTATGCCGGTTTTGGAGCAGTGGCTTCTTCCTTGCTGAGCGCCCTTTCAGAATATGTCGATATAGGACTCGTTTTACTGTGGATATAGATACTTTTGTACCTGTTTCCTCCAGCATCTTCACAAGGTCCTTTGCTGTTGTTCTGGGATGGAGTTGCACTTTTTGCACCAAAGTACGTTCATCTCTAGGAGACAGAACACCTCTCCTTCCTGAGCAGTATGACAGCTGCATGGTCCCATGGTGTTTATACTTGCGTACTATTGTTTGTAGAGATGAACGTGGTACCTTCAGGCGTTTGGAAATTGCTCCCAAGGATGAACCAGACTTGTGGAGGTCTACAATTTATTTTCGGAGGTCTTGGCTGATTTCTTTTGATTTTCCCATGATGTCAAGCAAAGAGGCACTGATTTTGAAGGTAGGCCTTGAAATACATCCACAGGTACACCTCCAATTGACTTAAATGATGCCAATGAGTCTATCAGAAGCTTCTAAAGCCATTACATAATTTTCTGGAATTTTCTAAGCAGTTTAAAAGGCACAGTCAACTTTGTGTATGTTAACTTCTGACCCACTAGAATTGTGATACAGTGAATTATAAGTGAAATCATCTGTCTGTAAACAATTGTTGGAAAAATTACTTGTCATGCACAAATGTCCTTACCGACTTTCCAAAGCTATAGTTTGTTAACAAGAAATGTGTGGAGTGGTTAATAAAAAAACGAGTTTTAATGACTCCAACCGAAGTGTATGTAAAATTCCGACTTCAACTGTATGTACCTCAATTACCTCGACTTGCACCGACTTGGTACTAGTACCCCGTGTATATAACCAAGTTATCATTGCTCATTGTATATTTATTATTATTACTTGTTTTTACTTTTCTATTATTTCTCTATTTTCTCTCTCTCTGCATTGTTGGGAAGGGCCCTTAAGCATTTCACTGTAAGTCTACGCATGTTGTTAACGAAGCATTTGACAAATAACATTTTATTTGATTTAAAATACAGTGGTGTGAGAATATATGTCACGATGTTCAAGGACGGACCAAGGCGCAGCGTGCCGGGTTGAGAAAAACATGTTTATTTAAGTTTAACTCACCAAAACAAAACCAATGAACAAAGATCGGACATTAACTGTGTAGCGCATAGACACATACACAAGCTACAAACAAAGTTAACTTCCCACAAAGACAGGAGGGGAAAAAGGGCTACTTAAGTATGGTTCCCAATCAGAGACAACGATAGACAGCTGTCCCTGATTGAGAGCCATACCCGGCCAAAAACAAAGAAATACAAAAAGGAACATAGAATGCCCACCCCAACTCACACCCTGACCAAACCAAAATGAGACATAAAAAGGCTCATACAGGTCAGGGGCGTGACAATATATAGTGATATCTTCGTCAATTAATTAAGTGTATTAATAGTTTATTGTTTGGCACCCTATTTAATCAGGATAATATACATATTACATTTCACTGGCAACTCGTGTTTGACAACATTGACCTTGAAATAGCCCCTTGTCCAAGAGCCTATAAAATAAGTAAACAGCCCACAGTTGATGAAACATTGTGGATAAAAAATATATATCACTCTTTTCGCACACAAAACACACAGTAGTATGTGACTTGAAGAGCAAATATTCCACATCAATGTGCCATGATTAACTCCCCATGTCCAAACTTCTGACAAAATTATGCACACCCCATACTGTATGAAAATATTTTCTGTCAAAGTTAATACCCTCGACAGCTTCTCAGCTCTCTCTGACAAAATAAAATAAATGCATAACCCTTTGACTTTAGAATTTTGGGATTTAGAAGACGACATGACAGATGTATCACCGCATTCCACATCTCCTCTGCCAAATAAGTATGAAAAAGCATGATTAATTTTCACAATATGCGGATGCATTGATGGCCAATATCCATACAGCATTCCAGGAGAGAGCAGGCAGCAGGCGAGTGAGTCAGAGAGCAACCTTAACCTTGAGCTTTCACCATTGTAAGTTGACATCTCTAAAAACATGTTATTTTTTTCTTCAAGTGTGGGTTGTCAGCAGAGCTGTCTATGGCGAGGAGAGGCGACATTCACTAAGGAAGGACACGTGGCTCTGGGAAAAGGAGGAGGAGGGGGGGTTTCATAAAGTCACTCAGTGCTTCCCTGTCACTGTTAAGTAGACAGGTGCTTACCGTTAACACCCCTTCCTAATATCTGTATGAATATTTATAACTTTTTCCCCTTCTAATACGTTGCTCGTTAATGTCACAGCTGCCAAATATTGACTATGACTTAGTGGCTAAATAATACATATTTTAAAGAGAGACTCTGTCTTGCTTAAATACATACCTTTTCATCCATTCCCTTCGATCAAAAAGCATTTCATTATTATAAGCTGGTTTGTTTTTCTTTTACCTACTGTCTTGTTGCAGTTGAAATGCATTTCTCATAGTGAGTGCGGTCAGAAGTGTTCTTATTGTGTTGGAGAACTTTGAGAGTTGAGGTAGGAGTTTCTGCTGTGTATCATCAGTGGAAACGATGGGGAAATTACTTTCTGGTCTCCTGGGATTTTTTTTCCTTGATTACTCCCTAATTCTCGCTATGTTGCTGCATGCGCTTCTCTTCCCATGAAAACTTGGTCCGGAGACCAGGGTCGCAATCCACACTGTAAAAAGCTGGGAGGGGGAGGGAGGGGATTAAATGTAGTTCTTTATTTTCTGTTGTAATGTCGTAATGGTTGAGGAGGCTAAAGGCCACAGTTAGATCATACAGGGACTCCCATCCGAGGCAGATCTGGTATTAAGTAATATGTACAGTATCAGGCTGACTCAAAGACTATACATTAGCTTCGCAATCCGATGAGGGCAATCCGGGGTCTCAATCAAACTAGCGACTTGCTGTATGTTCAAAATTTCACAGCTCCTCAAAGAGTAAGACTCAATGCACACTGCTTCAACAGACAATGGTGCATTCATGCTCCAGCATAGACATGTTTGCTTAATACTTTTGAGGTGGACTCTGATGAAGTGTGCTGTGGATATACAGTATCAGTGCCCAAAACATGAATAACTTTAGCTCATATCTATGTAAAGCGATCATCTTCCTGTTGTGTGTCCTCCATCATTCCTCGGTTTTGGAAATCAAACTCTCTCACATACCTCATGCATTCTTTATCAGAACCCCATTTTGTTATTTTTGTCTGCCGTCTCCTTTTATTCATTTTTTATTCTGTTTTGAAAACTTAGGGATGCTCTTCACCCCTTCACCACTTTGCAGAAATAGATAGCTTTGCATTGGTCCAGCTGTCAATCAAGGCAGCATCAACTGTGAAGCGGTTTCTATGGAAGTGATATGAAATGAATAAATAAATCAGTGATCTTAGATATAGGCTAATCTTTAAACATTTCATTCCATGTGAAGTCTATCAAAGCATTTGAATCCATCCATCAGAATAGGTGCTATTATGTGGTCAGAAATAGTCATACTGTCTTTTCTGTATGTGGGGGACAATTAGGCTATTGACTTTTTTTTGAAGTCCTATGAAGATGACTAGAATATACAGCATAATATAAGTGCACTGATAAATGCAACGAATTCAAAGGAAATATGAGTTTGCATGTGAGAGTGTGCTGGAGATAGAAAGGAATGGAGAGTTAGTGTTGGACAGACACAAGAAGAGGTCCGTTATTTCTATAACTGCATTCTGTTGGGATGTCAGTACCACCCCCTATCTTAGCCTAGCGAAGCCTTGTCAAAGGTCAAAGGTGTGGACATAGACAGGAAGTAGCTAGTGTGACAGACCAAGGTCTTTCTGGCTCATCGCTCAGGGAGGAACAGATGTTGGTGGCAACGCACTGTGTGATTATAGCCACGGTGATAGAGGAACAAAGGTGGCAGGCGGCCTTGGATGGATGCTGGTAATTACCCATACTCCCCTGGGAGGGAGATGACACGTGCCCACCACTCTCCAAGATCACAGGGGCATAATTAGAAGTCCAGTAACAGTTGTTAATAGAGCAGCGAATAAAGGTAGCAGAGAGAGCTGGGACTGGGTGTAAAGGAGTTGAGAGCTGGGACTGGGTGTAAAGGAGTTGAGAGCTGGGACTGGGTGTAAAGGAGTTGAGAGCTGGGACTGGGTGTAAAGGAGAGTGAGCTGGGACTGGGTGTAAAAGAGAGAGAGCTGGGACTGGGTGTAAAGGAGGTGAGAGCTGGGACTGGGTGTAAAGGAGTTGAGAGCTGGGACTGGGTGTAAAGGAGAGAGAGCTGGGACTGGGTGTAAAAGAGAGAGAGCTGGGACTGGGTGTAAAGGAGAGAGAGCTGGGACTGGGTGTAAAGAAAAGAGAGCTGGGACTAGGTGTAAAGGAGAGAGAGCTGGGACTGGGTGTAAAGGAGAGAGAGCTGGGACTGGGTGTAAAGAATGCCATAACATTCCTGAAAGGCATTAGGAACATTTAGAGTGGTTTCTTGGATTGGGATGGTAGGAAGTAAAATCTGTTTGAATCACTGGGCAAGTAAAGTGAATAAGGCAAGACTTGGTTTTAGGAAGGAGCTGTCTTGTTCCTATATTTAGAGCTTAGCTAAGAAATATCTCAGTGACGACCGGTCATTAGCAATAAAAAAAAACAACGTTTTTGTGGTTGCCTGTTTTGCATGTTATTTTGACATTAATACCTGTCACATACACGTTTGCAAACATTGTAAAGAAATATATAATCTTTGAGTTAATAAACTTTGTCTCAACCGCATACAAACTAAGGCAGCTCCAAAATGCAGGTGTTTCAGCCTAGCTCAGTGCTTTCTGTGGTGGTGGGGCAGCCAGCGGAAATAAGGGGTTGGTAATGGTCTCTAGTTGCGCCGTGTTCCGACACTCATGGGGACACTAGGTCTCCGCCAAATCTAAGGGTAGAGCTAAAGAATTTGAGCCTCTTGGGTGCTGCCATAGAGTTACATTAGAAGTGCCCATCCAAGAAGGCTCAAGGTTTTTGGCCACAGATAAAATGATGTCAAATTACATGACATCAACAGTAGCTTTGATTGGACTTTCAAAATCGTGGCTAGCAAGCTAGCAGTCATCATCATGAATCAAGTTGACAATCTACTGGCAAATGCTTTTTAATCCTTGTCATATGAAGAGAAATAATGAAGAGAAATTGTATATAAAATGTATCGGTGCTCATTGGACATTGGACACAAACATTACACAACAAGTTGGAAATTGCAAATTCAACAATGAGTGGTTTGGAAGAAATCAATGGCTAACTGAAAGCATTACAAAGCAATCACTAGCCTGCTATTTAGTGGAGTGGTTGTGTGGTCCAAAGTCTGGGTTTAAAGGTCTCTTTTCCACATTTAAAAGGATAAATATTCAACATTCGCCATGCTGTCAATCCAGCATGACTTCTGCCGGGCTCAAAACAACTGGGAACTCAGAAAAAAATGCTCCGACTGGGAAAACGCGTTTTGAACCGTCATCCAACTTGGAATTGCAAGTCAGGAACTCAGGCCTCTTTCTAGAGCTCCAACCTGAAGATCTCTGACGTCATCATGATTCAGCCTTGTTTTTTTCAGAGTTCCCAGTTGTCTTGCAAGCACCATAAATCCAGAGAATGCCAGACTTTGATTACAAAATCTTATGACAAAATTTGCCCACGAAGGACAGCTGTGCCACCTTGCTGTTCAAGTGAGCACAGAACAACACGTTGAGTCTAAAATGTATTGTATGCTGCTGCATAATTTATGTAATATGCCAGGGAGATATGTATACTGTAGCAAAAAAAGTAATACTAAGTGCATGTTGTATAGTAAGCTGTTATGTGCCTAGCCCTAATAATTTGGTCCCTTTTCCACTCTTAATTTTATCTACTGTTGGTGTTCTATATGTAGCCTATAGCCTGTTTTAGAGAAATGTAATGTCTGGAGGAAAAACCACTCAGCTGAAGACTGCCAGCCTGCCACAAGGCACGATGAGCCAGGAAAAGCCCCCTCTGGCCAAACCCTCCCCTAACGACGCTGGGCCAATTGTGCACCACCCTATGAGACTTCCGATTGCGGCCGGTTGTGATACAGCCTGGGATCGAACCCTGGTCTGTGGGAACGTCTCTAGCACTGTGATGCACTGTCTTAGACTGCTGCGCCACTCAAGAGGTGCTCATTAATGTCTTAATCGGAATTACGGATTGCCTGTTATCAGCTCGTCGTCCCCTTATGCCATAGTTTGTACATCTCAATTGTTAGTAGAAACCACATTTTTTTAAGCAAATCAGCTATGATTTTTGAAAGGCAGTAAATAAGGCTGAATGAACTGTTTCGCTGCCAGACAAGGCTCTGCTGATAACCCAGTGTAGCAAGGTGTTGGGACTTCTGTTGGGACTTCTGTTTATGTAGGCCCTAAAAGTTTGTGGGAACCGTTTGTCACTGTTATAGTGCAATTAATGCATTGTTTAGTGTTGTGTTGTGGCTTTGCTGGCATGCATCATTTAGTTTTAGTTTTAGTTTTCCCCACCAAGATTTACTTGCTAAAATCGCAAAGAGGTATGTGTCATCACGAGACACTGAAGTTGTAACCCACCTTTTCAAGAAACTTTTTGGAACTTTTCATCCTTTTACCTTGAACTAAGGGATTCAACCTGAAGTTTTAGCTCACCCATGCCATGGAACAGAATTGAACAAACTCTCAGAAATGCCATTTTGTCATCACAAAGAGGAGTTCTATGTTGAGCTACAAAGGAGCTAAAGTGTACAACAACACTATCACCAGCTCACCTCACGCCCGACATCAGTCTAACCGCCCCCAACCAAAAAAAAAATAATCTTAAGTGCAGCAACATTCAGCAGTCAGTGACAGGTGTGCTTTTGTCCGTGTCGTGATGGCGAGAGTGCCCACGACACATGGCTCTTAAAAGCTCTGTGGAAGGCCTCCCATGTCAGAGCATATCACAGCAGCCTTTTAGCAGCACAAAACCCCTCTGACAGCCCCAAAATGGCTCCTCACGCTCCCCTTTGTTCTACAGGCGCTCCCCGTAAACGGGAACATTTGACCCTTTCTTTCATTTGACGGCCCTATGAATTCTTCAGGGTGAAAAGGCTTAATGGAGAAAAAATACCATTTGGATGGAGGAAAGTTAGCAAGCACACTTATCCATCTACTGGGAAACCGTGGTTGTGTCAAAATGCTTCTTTTCAAGTTCTCTACCTTAGAAAGTACTTCATAAACCCTGCTGGAGTGGGTTTGATGTCAATAGACATGCATTTGATGTACGTGGCAGCTTGACAAATAACACAAAGCGTGCTGTATGACAAGTAAATACAACGTATTTTATTTAATGAGAGTAGCAGATCATTGTGTGTGTGTGCGCTTGTGTGTGTGTGCATGTGCAGCGTGTGCGTGTGCATAAGCTGCCGTTGTGCCGCATGGCGCTGTGCTTGGCTACAGACCCTGTAAGAGGAGGCTGGAATGGGATCACTGCAGAGATAATGTGTGCGTTTGCCAGTCAGTCTTGTCTTCCTCAGCAGAGGGGAGTTCCTGGGAGAAATAGGCACGCTGAGGCTGACAGAGAATACCCACCCAGATAAATGGAAAGGCTTTGGAAGGACATATTTTTTGCATTAACTCGCTGACCCAAAAAAGTGATGTCCGCAAAATGAGACCCTCAGGGAGCTTCAAAGGGAAGTGGCTATTTCCTCCTCTGCTAGAACACATATCACAGAATAGAGCTCAATCTTTTCAATGGCCGTTGTTCAGTTTTTAAAGACAGGGCTCCGCTAGGAGTAATTTGTTCAACGCCCGATGCCAATTTATACGTAACCCTAGCCAGGAGAAGGGGATATCCATAGGCCATCTATTTTAGGAGAAATAACCATACTGTAAGCATTCAATTATGTATTTCAGATAATTTCAAAGGCTGAGTGTGTGGTATTGTGAATTTCATGTAAATGGTCGTCAAAACTCCTAGGTCGTTTAAAATTCTATTTCTAGTTCCCACTTTTGAAACCTTTTCCTTTAATGAAGCCCACCATTCCAGTTGGTATGTTAGTCCTCCCTTCTCTTCCTGCTCATTTGAAGGTTGGTGGTGATAAGCGAGAAACAATCAACAGTGTAAAAGTCTTCTCTCCACAGTCCACACGCTCTTTGTTGTGTGTTGTTGCTCAGCGTTTCATGACTTATTCACTCATTTAGTTTGGTCTCGCGCAGTGCATCAATATTTGATCGGGGAGAAAGAACGCTTTTCTCATGCCCTAGCTAATGAAGGGTGTATGTATGTGTCTCTGTGTGATGTAACAGCTCTCTAGGGTGAAGGAACACTAACCACAGCACCACCACCATCACCACGGTTCTCTGGAGACCCAGACTCCCTCAGTCATGTCTGTGGGTCAGTTTTACTTACCCATAAGAAACCTAACCATGCCCGGTAACTGTTTTTGATCTGATGCTAGGTTCACTGAAAGATCGATTCATTGATTCAACCTTCTGCATTTAAAGGGCAGGCATTACTAAATGAACATACCTTGTGACTTGATTACCGACCGATTTAGGTCATAGTATTGGTATAGGAAATCAGCAGTTAACACTGATCAAATCGAATGCTTACTGGAACCGCACTGTGAGACATGCTGTCATATTCCTCTGATGCGGTGCGTCTAAACTGATTTGGCAACCTTTTGTCCCTGCTAATATGGTTAAAATCAATACCAATGCTTGCCCTTGGTCTGACATGGGAGGCCTTGATCAATATTGATATTGACTGATAAGTGGTATTGATGCAGGGCCAAAAGAGTCAGGTCGAGCAGGGCTGGTAGGTTAAGGCTAATCAGTTTAAGTTACTTACTGGGAGTGGGAGGGGGCTCTGTTCTGGATGGGCTCTGGTTGGGCTCTGGATGGGTCGTGGAGGCCTGAAAAACCTGGGAGCTGACTGTGACACGCTACAGGGTTGTTGAAATAAAGAGACATGTGGACGGAGTAGACCCGCAGAGGGCACACACCCAGCGTCTCAGTGGTCGCAACACAGACTGGGGTGAGGGGGCATTGGTGGGAGTGTATGGCTGTATGGAGAGGATTGGGATTATTGGAAGCATTACTTGGATATCTGTAGGCTTGCGGTGAATGTCTGGAGAAGGCACAACATTCTTTGTTTGTGGTATGCAGGGTGTTGCTGTGACAACCTTACACCCTCAGCCAATTGAGATTGTTCTTCACCATGACTCCAGACCCTGAGTGAGCTATGGTTGCTGCCTCTTTTCTTCTCTTGTCCTGTGTGTGAATACCATCGTGTCCGTCTGTGTGTGTAATTATGTGTCCTCACAGCAGCTATAAGTTACTCTTGTAAAGCACCTCGGGACCTTCTGATAGGGCCCGGAGCCCCAGCATGGGATCATCACGGCCCAGGGACACAGTGACAGAGAGGGGAATGTCAACTCAAAGACACAGACACTCCTCTCTCTCTCTCTCTCTCTCTAATAATAATGGAGTCAGAATGGACGGCCTTTTATGACAGAGACAGTCATTATTGCTTGTAAAATATTTCCAATAACACTATACACAATTTTACATTTTATTGATTGTCTTTCTGCCTTCTACTAGGTTTTGAATGAGGGGGAAAATGGGTTGTTGGCAACTAAAACGTGAGCACAGGATGATGAAGCAAAATTCAACACACCTGCATAGACCCTCTCCATCTGTCATAGCACATTGAGAGAGAGGGGGGTAAAAGAACAATACCAGTGATTACAGTTTGAAAGTATAGGGGACGATTGATATCCACTACTTCCTAATGGTGTCTTCCGGGGACCTTGGACATTATTCATACAGCTACAGAAGCAGTAGCAGTACAGCGGCAGTCCAATTCGACTCTAATCCCAACAGAACCTCTCCTCTCCTCCTACATAGTTTTTGCCTATCGGAGGGGTTTGGAGAGATTGATTGTTACCAGCAGCGTTGGATGGAATGAACATATCACTCCTTCTCCAATAAGTCAGATACCAATGCCCTATTCACCATAATTGCAATTTTTTGGGGCATAATCCCACTTGTTGTCAGATACGAGAAGCCAAGGCCTGTCCTAAAAGAGCTACATTTGCACCGCAAGCAGAGAGGTGTCGTGTTGGAGGGAAAACAGAAAACAGACGGGGGAGCCTTCTTTTATTGAATTCATTTCTCCCTTAAACAAGTGATTTGCCAATAAATTGGGTGCTTTGTTACTTCATTGAAAATCAGTAAGATGAGTTTGCTATCGATTGCATTTTTTACTGGATCCTCGTTTTCCTCGCTCCCATCCTCCCTCTTTCCACCTCACTCCACCCTCCTCATCCCTTGTTCCTCTGCTGGCTGTTTGGTGCAGGGGAGAGAGGCAGGCGGGCAGCGGGCTGGGAGGCTGTCAGGTGAGACACCATTAGAGTGGCTCCTGACAGCCTCCAGTAATGATCTCTGATGGAGGGAAGAGCTCTAATGTTTTGCTCAGTGCCTAGACTCTCTCTCTCTCTGATGTCTCTCTCTCTCTCTCTCTCTCTCTCTCTCTCGCTCTGACTCTCTCGCTTATCTCTCTCTCTCACTCTCTTTAACTCTCTCTTTCTATTTTAGCCCCCTCCCCGTCTGACCTTTCTAGGCGGAGGACAGAGATCGTGCCATCCAGTCTTCTCCAGCTCTCTGTTGTCCAGGCTGAGTGAGTGACAGGGCCCAGCAGTGCTTCCCTGCACGTCACTCCTTCGCACACAAACAGAAGCACAAATGCTCGTTACAACCAACTGCCTCATACGCCTGATGGATGGAAACACTGGCCTTCCCTTTACCCTCTGTTTCTCAAGGCAGACCTCTTGTCATTCTGTGTGCGTGTGTGTGCATGTGTGTGCATGTATGTGGTGTGTGTGCACTTGCGTGTGTGTGTGTGTGTGTATTTGGCTCACAGCCCGTATACATTTCAAAGCTCCATACAGATTACAGTAGAAGATGTCTAATCTGTCGGTTGTCATTTCCTCCCATTGAGAGATAAATTGGCTGGATCACATTTTTGGGAGTTTCTACTGCAAGGATTGGAATAATCTTTATCTTGCTTCACAGCCTCATCATCTCACCAGCGTGACTAGATTGGTGGTTATCAGAGCTTCGCTATGCCCCCCTACCCCCATGAACTATTCCTCCATTTCTCTGATTGGCTTACAGAGTTTACTGTATGGTTATAATTCGTTCCATCCCAAAAAGCTTTGTAACACCATGAATGGAGACATTTGCAGGATAAAATCAATTGATGCAAACTTGGCAAATGATTCCTGGGGAATTTCTGGGTTATTCCTAGGCTATTCTTTGACATGAACCCCTAAAGGTAGCCAGGAAAAAAGGAGACAGTTGCATCTGGTATTGGATAGAAGCTATGACCAGTTTCTGAGTGTATGACCGCCTTTAAAACAGCCAATTTTGCAAACCATTTTCTCATACCCAAATTGCTCTACACCTGCCATCAATTATTAACTTAAACTACCCAGTTAATCTGTGGATCCAGCATTCCAAAATGTTTTGCATATTTTCCCTATGATAAAGCTTGATAAAAGGGACAATGTAAGACACCATTCTCAGGCTTACACAATCACAGACAGGCATGTTTGAGAGGCCAGCCATACTGCTCCAGCATACCATAATTCTTTACTCTGACTATAGCCCAGTGACCAACATATCGTCACTAGATCTATTTGACCAATGACCATCCAGCTCCTGCTCCAAAGATGATACATTGTTGTTACCTTTCCTCTCATTCCTGGTTTTCCCAAGTTTGGGAGTGAAGAGAGTGAGGGACCATTGAGCTCTGGGCCCCTGCGGCTGTTTGCCTGGCTTTCTGACATCATAGGGTACGGCAGTCTCTGATCCGCCAGCTCAGAGACACCATCTGATCTGACAGGCTTAATTTACTATGTCAGCCCCTTCAAAACCATTTTCCCCTCGCGCTGACAGCAATCTAGCATTGATAAATTAGCAGGAACTTTAACCTTTAGATTGATTATAATGTGTTCTGAGGGAAACAAAATAACTTATATTTGTTAATGTCAGGCTTTGGTTCAAATCGTATATAAAAAGGAAAGGCAATCTGGAGGATGATTGGGGAGATTGTGTGACATCTAAATGAAATGTTTTGTCTTGGCTTTGATGAAGGGTTATGTTATTGTTCTAGATATTGTGTGGTGTGCTTCACAGTAGGTGAAAGATTTAATTGCAGTTATTGCTTTCATAATTTTCAACTAAAACCTTTTGTTTTGTTCAGATGTATTTCTTTAGCGACTATAATTGTGCGTAAAATAAGACAGAAATGATAAAGATATACAAATGTAAATATTTAAGTGTCATAATTTTGAATTATATGCAAATCTGGTAAACATGCACCTTTTTGCAATCAGGCAAGATCTATTTAGAAAGATTTTGACTAAACAATAGATGGACTAAACAATAGATGTGCAATTGTGTGAAGAGGCTTAGTTGTATTTCCCAGCCTGTTAACTTGTATCTAGTGAGTGGAGAGAGAGCAGGGCAGTGTTCACACATACGTGTCTAACAGCTTGTCATGTGAAACTGTTGCCTTAATATTTGTGGCTATTACACTAATTAGAGGACAGCACACAGATGGTGCTGTTTCACAAACTCACAGGCTGAGAATCAAAATGGCATCACTGCCAACATTAGTGATGGCCTGTGGAAGAGAATACACCCCTCAAAAAAAACCTATCACTACTTTCTTCCAGCCCTCATTTTAAGAACTTTTCTTTTTTTCCCCAGTCAAATTGACATTAAAAGGCCTTTCTCCCTTGATGAAAAAGACGGGTCTTTAGTGGTGAAACAATGGTACTTGGGTACCATATGCTGCTTTAAACTCTGTAAGACAGCTGTAGAGCCAAAGTGTTCCTGGAGGTCGGCCAAGTCCCAGGCAGAAGAAGCTTTTCCACTGGATGTAAAATGGTTCCAGCTATCAGGAAGAAGCCACTTTTCATTGACTCGCTTCCAGATGCAGGGTAGTGATATTTCTATAGAGGATGAGATGAGATGGGAGAGCGTCTGGGTTTGTGTAACTGGGCTTCTCATAATGAGTGTGTGTGTGTGTGTGTGTGTGTGTGTGTGTGTTTACATACTGTACCGTTTGTATGTGCGTGTGTATGTATGGTGCATGTAAGGTATACCGTACATCAGCATGACCTGTGTGAGTGAGTTCCAGTTCTGCTCTGATGAGGACAGAGAGGAGGTGAGGTCTTCTAAAGGTGGGCCCTGCTGATTGGACTGGTCACCCTGGTGCCCTCCACTTCAACCTTTCTATGGGAGAATCTCAATTGCATATTCCTTGTCCTCTCTCCTCGCCTCCTTCTTAAAACCCATTGGATAATGAAGTCAGAGTTCTCTCCCCTCTGATCTTCTCCTCCAATGGGTATTGAGGTGTCACAGGAAGGCCAAGAAGATCATCAAGGACCTCAGCCTCCCGAGCCACAGCCTGTTCACCCATCTACCATCAGGCAGAGACAGTACAGGTGCATCAAAGCTGGGACCGAGAGAGTGATAAACAGCTTTTAACTTTGATTTGATTTAATTTGAGAAGGAGGCAAGGAAAGAGGAGAGATGCAATTGATATTCTCCCTATCTCTCTCTGGCCACTTCCTCATGGGCTCTGATTCCTTTCACCTGGAAAAGGACAGCCCTATTAATTTCCACTGAGTTCAACAGGCTATTAGAGTAGGTCTTACTGTCCTGTCCTCATCTGTAGCCTATTAGGGCAGGCCTTACTGTCCCTGTCCTCATCTGTATCCTATTAGAGCAGGCCTTACTGTCCCTGTCCTCATCTGTAGCCTATTAGGGCAGACCTTACTGTCCCTGTCCTCATCTGTATCCTATTAGAGCAGGCCTTACTGTCCCTGTCTTCATCTGTAGCCTATTAGGGCAGACCTTACTGTCCCTGTCCTCATCTGTAGCCTATTAGAGCAGGCCTTACTGTCCCTGTCTTCATCTGTAGCCTATTAGAGCAGGCCTTACTGTCCCTGTCTTCATCTGTAGCCTATTAGGGCAGGCCTTACCGTCCCTCTCTCATATTTTTCTTCAAGTGACAGTAAACTAACTTCGCAGGTGTAAAAGAAACACCTGAAACTAGATCCCCTATATACTGGTCTTGACGAGAAGGAAAAAAAACTGTTGGGGGAGATTCTCTTCTGCAAGGTTCAACCAATCCAGTAAATACGGAGGAGGAGTTAAGATGGAGCTTTGCCTTGTTAATGTCCAAAAGCTGAAGTCACTTCACGGGCTCTCTTTCCATTTCCCCTGAAAACCGGAACATCCAGTTGTTGGGGACTGTGACAGTAGCTTACAGTCCATGTTGTGGCAGATGACTTCTGCCCCAGAGAGATCCTGATGTTCGACTGTATTCAAAGTGGTTAATTAGATAGGACAGTGGTTTGGTTAACAGAACTGGTACAGGTGTTTCTGTTTACATGGTAACTGTCTGGCATCAAATTGGACACAATAAATGCCAATACAGCTGTTTTTATCTCAATATCAAAACATTCTGGGTAACACTAAAGTACCTTACTGTAATAGTTTTCCATTAAAATGGTTCAAAAACTATTTCTCAAGCAATAATTTTGCTAAGTCTGAGTGAGGGACCTAAT